>JAODUK010004348.1:0-10870 GCA_027564635.1 Typhlichthys eigenmanni
ATATATCTCATTTCTCAGAAGGGTAGCTGGCGTCTCCCTCAGAGATAGGGTGAGAAGCTCCGCTATCCGTGAGGAACTCGGTCCCTTGCTGAAGCTTCTGATCCCGCGACCCGACTCCGGATAAGCGGGAAAAGATAACTATAAAATTAAGTATGAATCTAGCAAACATTTTGCATGTTCTTTATAATGAAAGTGTATGCCAAATTATGTTTTCCATATATATTCCATATAATTTTTGTATGTCTCAGTTAGAAAAACATACTTTGTATATATAAATATATACCATTACATATGGTTTTTTTTTGTGTGTAAAGTCTATGAATTCTAAATGAATAATATGCTTTATATGTTAATGTAATTGTTATGTCAGGCAATTAAAATGACCATAGCGGTATAAAAAATACACTTTTTATGTATGAAATTATGAGTTTTTATATAAAAATAAATGCATAAAAAAAACATGATCCTGATACTGTTCTATACTGCAAAGCATGGTTTTGTCAGTGCCCAGAACAACACATTTCTACCACACAATAAAATAAATGTCTGTATAGATCTGTAATATCGAAGACAAAAGCTAGTCTTTATTAAGTCTTTATCTTTAACGTCCTTATTAACAGTGTAACACTGTTGGGATTATAGTACTGGCTATGATATTTTGAGTATTCTCAAATAGGAAATTGTTAAGTCTATTTAATTATCCTGATTTTAACTGCATTCATATCATCCAGCCCTACCTGACAAGTGTCTCTATAGCCTACAACCAACCAGAAAGGGTCAGATGGGTCCAGTGTTCCTAGAAGAGAAAACAGGAAGCACATTACTGGCTGGTGTTCCTGATCATGGCTTATTTGGTAAAAAGCTGTCCAGCCAAATGTAGTAATGATCTCATATTTCATTCTATTTGCTGATTTCTGAAAGGTTAGATTTAAAGTTTAGAATAAAAAAATGTTATTATTATATTTCTTTTTCCGTACAACGGCATTCGCCTCACTCATCATGTTTGTTTACCTATGACGATGGAAGTAAACCGGGAGCTTATGTCGACGTCCGGTAAAATGGCGTCTTGAGTAGCTGTTTTACACGAGCTGAGCTTAATACCTCACAAAATCGTGTTTATTTAATGATTTCCCCCATTTATTTCGAAAAAGTTGTACCGTAGTGGTAAAATGCCTAAAAGTAAAAGGGAAAAAAGTAATCGAACCAATTTTAGAAGAATGCCAGGGTCGTGACGTGCAGTAATAATGGACTGAAGCTAATAGCAAGCGGGCTCTGAGTGACAACGAGACTCCTGTATCTTTTCAACCTGTAACTCCGATCAAAACACCAGCAGCAACAGTCTTTTAAATGTGCTACCAGATCACAAAGTTCATGTACTGAATGGCATCAGCTAAGGAGGCATAGATTGACTGCCTCACGTTTAAGGGAGATCTGCCAGGTTCGAGAGAACTCTGAAGAAGGTCTGGCTAACCGGATAGTGCAAGGGACCCATCAGACGACAGCTATGAATTGGGGTCTAGAATTAGAGGCAGATGCTATCTGGGAATATTGCCCAATGAAAGGGGTCAACTACTACCCCTGTGGATTTGTAATTCACCCTGACGCTCTTTGGCTGGAGGCTTCTCCAGACAGGTTAATCTTTGAGAGCCATATCAGTTTGGGCTGATTGAGATGAAGTGCCCGAATGTTAAAAGCTATGTGGACTGCCCGTATCTCCAAATGAATTAGAGCAAATTAGAGCTAAAATAAACACATGCTTACTACTGGCAAGTACACGGGCAGATGCTAATAACTGTAATGAGTTGGTGTGATTTTGTAGTCTCAGCTGAGGAAGACGTACTCAGAATCTACAGACAGTGATGTTTTGGATGTAATCAGAGAGAAAGTAGACGGGTTGTATTTTTGTCTACCTGCAGAAATGTCTAATGCTTCAGAATTGAGATCAAATGTAGTATTTGATTCTGTGTTTTTTAAATTTGTACTTTTAATGATACATTTATGATTGCGATTATTGTATGGTAAATGTTTAACTTTGTGCATCTTTAACTTTCAATGGCAGATGTTTTTCATGATTAAACCTTGCTCAAAGAGGGCTAAAACAAGACTGAGGGCTCTGTGAGGGGACATGCCCACCATGGCCTTAAAGGTGCAGTTGGACTTGTAGGTAGAGAAAACTTCACTCTGAAGGATCATGGATGAAGGTGTTTGACACCATAGCTCTGTACAGTCAAGAACTACTTGTGAGCTAATACACTTTTTGTCAAATTCACATACATATCGCCTTGTCTTACCGTTCTCTGTGCATGCTCCTTGGCTCCATAAATAAGAACACACAAACAAAGACAGACCAGTCCAGAGAGGTGTGCTACATCTCCCAGTGTTGGAATGTTGAATAGACACATAGTGTCAATCCATTTGTTGAATTTTGAACAGTTGGAGTAGCCTAATTAAAGCAAATAAAAATGAATTACTAATTGAATTCAACATGTTGTTGTAATTGCTATTGTGTCATGTTTGTTGTAGATGTTCACATTCTCAGTGATACATTACATCAGGTACAGTAGGTCATGTGCATCTTCTTGGCAGGTGTTTGAGGAGCACTAGAGCTCAACGCCAACCAGTGGAGAAGCATAATTGCTATTGGCAAAGAAAAAATGTCTTACTGGCCAGTGTTTCAGCCCTAATGCAGAAACCAAAACCACTAACTCGGTCCCACGGCATGAAATTGTCAACCCAGACACCACAATCATTCGCTGACATCACCTCAGCTGTTAAGTGACCCCAGCTCAGCTACAAACACTATTGTCTTTGATTGTAATGGCGTATGTCCATGTCCTTAAGCAGGATGGTTCTTTGCTTGTTTTTGTTCTGGAAATATAAGGCTTTTACTGATTAGATATGAGCCACAGTTTAGCATGCATGCATAGCATTGATGTGTACACAACTTTGCTGGTCATAGCATGATTTAAAATGTGTTGATAACTAATCTTGGGGTTGGTGCAATTAGCATTGATAGAGACCACTTTATGAGACCGGCATTAAAATATATTAAGTAAATTAGTAGAATATAACAATACTTAATCTCAATAATGAATTTCAAAGTAGTACCTTGCTTCCAATAATAATTTTAAAATTTCAGTTTCAAAAGTCATAACCTTTTATTGATGAAGGGATTGTGTTGAATTATCAGAACATTTTAATTTTATTTGCCCCACTATAAACTTTATTACTATGATCAGGTATAGACAAAAATACATCAAAATGTATTTTTATCTCTAAGGGATACGCCAGCCTCCCTTCTGAGAAAACCCATTTTGGCCGCTTGTACCCATGATCTTGTTCTTTCGGTCATGACCCACCCTTCATGACCATAGGTGAGGGTAGGACCGAAAATTGCCCTCAAGATCGAGAGCCTTCCAGCTCAGCTCTTTTATCGTCACAACATTTTGACTACTTGGCTACTGCTCTTAAAATACATTTTCGTTGAGATTATAGTCTGGCAACTCTGATCACGTTAACATTCACACAGACACAGCCACCCTGGATGAGGGATCAATCCGCGATCAGTGGGGAAATGCAATGACTATGCATTGACATGCATTCGAAATTGCGGTAGAGCTAGATGAAGCGATACAAACAGTTGTAGCAATGCTGATTTTGGTTAAAAGTTATCCAATAGTTTCAAAATGAATCAGAGGTCTAGGCCCAGTAGGATAGCCTGGTGCAACCAGACCATATTCACTTTGTGAAAAGGTCTGGCCACGCTCCATTGGGAAGTGTTCGCAGTCGTATCCTACTTAGCGTAGACCTCTGGTTAATGTTGAAACTATTAGACAACGCTGAACGAGTTGGCGTTGCTACAAGTGTTTTGATCGTTCTACCACCATTTGGAAACAACCTTGACTTCAACGTCATCTCACTAACCCATGCTGATTGGGCCGACAGCAGTGTGGCTGTGCGAACGCTAATGTGATCAGGGTTTCCAAACTGTAATCTCAGTGAAATAAATTTAGCTGAGAGCACAGGTCTTCAACCCTGGTCGTGGCGGACCCCTGCCCTGTATGTTTTAGATGTCTCCCTGCTCCAACACACATTATTCACATGAATGGGTCGTTACCAGGCTTCTGCAGAGCTAGATGAAGACCCAATCCGCTGTGTTGGCACAGGGAGACATCGAAAACATTCATGGCAGGGTTCCCCAGGACCAGGGTTGAGACCTCTGGCTGAGAGCATAGTCGGGCGGAGCCAGGCTACCAGGATGCTGCGACTGCAAACATTCCCCAATGGAACGTGTCCAGAGCCCAGACCCTGTTCACCAAATTAATGTAGCATTTGTTGGTTACACCAGGCTACTTACTGGATCATAGGCTGCACAATGTATACATCTCACATAAAGTATTTTATAGTATTTTTAAACTACAAAATGATAAACACTGAAGTATATTGATACACAATATGAAGCCATTTTCAACAACCCTATACAAATGAGAAAATCTAATTTTGTATTTCAAACACACATGTATCATAGGCTGCCTATCCCTGATGAGTAGCCTATAATATACATGCATTTATGTAGACTGCATTTATATAGCACTTTTCTAATACTCGTACGACGCTTTGGATAAAAGTGTCTGCTAAATGACCTAATTATAATTAATTACATTAATAAATACAAGGATAAATCACAATTTAACAAGTCAGTCTGTAGCTACAAAGAGGAAAATCATCAACGTTTTTTTATTTTTATATAATTCGTTGGATCTTTGAAAAATATTGTATTCTGTTTAAACTAGTGTAGATGTCGGCAAAGAGAGCATGCCCAGTAGCTGCTAGGCTATCCCTTTTGTAAATTTTATGTATTTGCATATAGCGTAGTCTACACTCTTTCGCTTTAGGATCTTGAAATTGTCTAGCACAAAATAACATTATTCTGAATTATATTATGCTACTGAAAGGGTTGTGGGTCAATAAAATAGCCAACGCAATAGGCTATGCTAATAAGTTAGATTTGATCGTATTGATATTGTTGTAGAGTTTCAAGGTACCATGCAGGCTGATCAAAATGAGTAGCCTAGACATTATTTCCTCGTTGCCCCTATTTCTTTCACCACATTCTCTCCACGCGACACGTTAACACCAATTTCTTTACATTCTTTATCTATATCTTAATTGTTTTCTTAGATACATTCATTTCAAACACAATGGTGCTTATTTCAGTGTTACTTATCATGGCTATTGTCTTTAGCTAGGACAGGCAGCTGATATCATATCGCATTTACAAATTAATTACACTTCGTCAAAATACAGGGAATGTATCCATGTGCTTTCACCGCAGCCTAAATAACCTGCATAATTATTATGCTATGTTGTACATCCACGCCGCCTGCTGCTGTACGAACAGGATCAGTGAAGAAAGAAATAGAAAGAAGTGCGTACGCGTTCGTGTGACGCAAGATCCGGAGACAAGGGCAGCGTTTCTGTGTACGCTGGCGCCACGTCGGCAGAGACAGCAAGATAAACCCTATACTAAGAGAAAAGTTTACAACGACGATTGTACACGTCTGCGCCTATGTACGCAAAAGAAAACGACAAGGTCAAACGTAGTAAATGTTACAATTTGACTGAGGATTAAATTCACTACGTGAACATTTTGCGAAAACAGGATAAACAGGCGCTGTACCAGGTGCGTCTAAATATACATCAAGTCCCGTCCTCTGGCATCAGAAACGACTAGAAGCGATGGTAAAGGTAAGTTACAGAGCTATCTGTTGAAACCTGATTGATTTAACTAAGCATAATTTAGGTTAGGGTTTGACAGAAACTTCTGGTACGTGTTTGTGTCGTTGTAACCGCAGAACTTTAGCTTTTCCATGTACATGTGAAGTGCCACAGAATTATGTCTATCGAGCTTCTTTTTTGCAGGGCGTGTTTACAATTTAAAGGTGTTTTAAGCACAACACGTGGTTCATCATGTTCCACAAACGATTAATACATATTTAGAATAATATATAATCTAAAACTCATTTTACTACGTGCAAGGCCCTAAAAAGCTATCAGGCTACATACCAAGGGCTGCCTGCGATAGCTGACAGTATTATCTAGCTACTACCTCAAAGCCTAACCTTTGATGTAGGTATTAATACCAATACAGTTACTTAACGTTTGATTACCAATACCCGTACACGTTCTGCTGCTGGGGTTTACATGTTTGGCCTAGGGGGTGCAAAATTTAGCTATAGCCCTTTTATCATGGTGAAATTTGTTTAAAAATAAATGTTCTGTGTGCTAGAACGTGAACAACGTAAGCTCAGAAAGCCAGCCTGGTACCACCACTATGGCTGGAGATGACCCTGAACCCACGGAGGTCGAGACTAACACAGGTAACTTACAAATTGACTGACATTTGGTTTTGACCACTGAACTATTTGTACATCAGTGGAAGATTAACATAGTCTATCTGGAACTAGGTGTTTGTGTAATAGAAGATATGTACTCAACATAAATTTGCTGTTAACTATAAGGATTATTAAATTTCTGCACTAGTGGTAGCCTACACATTAAAGATTAAGATATTCTAATAACAGACTATCTACTCACTCATGCACACTAAAACACAGGTCATATTCAAAACTAAATGACAAAAGGTTTTTGAAAGTGTAGCTGGATTACAATGCACAGCAAACCCATGTTTCCTGTTGGAACCATATAAGAACATAAAAGCTCAAATGGCCATATGATGGCGGAAAGTTGAGGAAAGGCCATTCAACAAATTAAATTAGTTTCTTGAAGTAAATATGTAACCTAAAATCATGGCCACTAGTTCAGAGAAATACGATGATGCTATCCGTGCAGCAGGGTGTTAGTGTTAGACTGGGTGGCGTTCTGTTTGTTTTAGAGATTTAAGTGAACAGATGCCATCACTCACCAACCTTACTAAACCTGAGCGTATGTAAACGCACACAATCTCGCATCACACTCAGGTTCTAGGTACCACTGACCCAGCCACATACCCAGGCCTATGACCTGTAAGTGAACGTCAGAGAGCCTTGTTGTAATTCAGTCTCGTGCCTCACCATGTATCCACTGTACCTTCCCCCTGCACGTTGTCTCTTGCAGCGGAGGCAGACCCTAGCAAGGAGCACGCTGTGGCCCAGCCAGGCATGGTGTGGCGGGTGACTGGTGGCCTCTTCAACGTCACCAAGGGGGTCGTGGGTGCCGCTGTGGGGGGCGTGGCCTGGGTGGGCGGCAAGAGCTTAGAGCTCACCAAGTCGGCCGTCACCACCGTGCCCTCAATGGGCGTGGGCCTGGTCAAAGGGGGCGTGTCTGCCGTGGCTGGGGGCGTGTCCTCGATGGGCTCTACAGTGGCCAGCAAGGTCCCGTTCACGGCCAAGAGGAAGGACAAGGCTGAGTGAGGAGGAGGAGGAAGGCGCAAGGCGCCAGCGGACTTGCCACGTTCATGTGCGCCGCCCCTATCCTGAGCCAGTGCGAAAACGCTCACGTGTCGAGGAGAGACTGGTATCCGTTATGCACCGTTTTCACAGACTGCCCCCTCCCCCTCTCCCCCCCTCGCATGCATCTTGACGCTTTTCTCCTTTGTGTGTGTTACTTTTTTTGCGTGTGTTTTGAAGTGGGGGAGGGGGGTCACCATTCTTTTGGGCACAGTTTGCACCCCGGGTTTGACTGGCTATGGAATCACCTCATATTCAGTCAGCTTCAGCACCCCTAAGTGATACTCAATCATACGGCATAGGGTATTGCACAGAAAAGCCTCTCCTGAATACCGAATGGAGACCTTGTGCTATCTAATGCATTAAGAAATATCTCACTATTGGTTTGAGGTCTTCATTCTGTACTGTATTTACCATTCCAATCATTATTTTATTGTATTATTTCTTTGTGGCCTTGCGCATAAATACCAAATGTTTAAATGCTGCAGCAAACCTCGATGAGGTAGATTTATTCCTAGAAATAAAACATCTGCTATCTTGCCGATTGTGCGACAGTAAATGTGCCTTATTCCACAGTTAGGAAATGTGTAAGAAAGTGAACTAATTATGTTAATGGTCAATATGTATGAACATGTGATCATTGTACAAATAGTGAGAATTCAGCCTTCTGTATGAGTGAAACTGTTATGAGATGTGCATGTGTTCATAGACGGGCTAACTTAGAATTGTCTTCTAGATTTCTTTAAATATTTTGATACATGTATATGCAATTTTAGCATTTCAATGCAACATTTAAATGTATGACTTGTTTCTGCATTAACTGAAAACCAATGCTGATTGAACGTGCTCATTTGAATGTTTTGTATGTTATTCCAATATATCAATAAAGTTGGAACATCTGTCATGTCGGTCAAAGGACTCAACGGGTTCACACATTGAATACAAGGTATATAAATGTAGATATAGTATTTAACATCCAACAGTCAAAATGTCAGAGCAAAGGAGTAAATCTCGCAGGTGGATCTTGCTTGTATAAAAACTGCACAGTGGTTGTTCATGTATCCTGACAGAAATATGTAGTGAAAAGTAAATGGCTCACAAGATTTTATTATGGAAAGTGTTTCAAACAAAGTATGTGTATATAAACAAAATAGACTGAATATAAAAACAGTTCCTTAATCTTGACTGTTATCCTTGCATAATGGTCCACATATGAGATTTAATGTAGCTGATAAATGTTTCAAGTCTTAATTTGTAATTGTAGCAATTATAGTCCCAGCTCACTAAAATACAACTGCAAATATGTACAGTATACTGACATATAGACATGGAAAATGTTCTAATGTGACAGTATTCACAAACCAGTTGGTCATGTAAAACAATCGGTACACAATGACAATTATCAGGGTTAAGGCTTTTATGGGGACCCAGAGCTAAAAATGTATTAGGCATCTTACTGTACATCTAGGGTTAAATAATATAGTTAAGCAAAATAAAATTGGTCAGCAGGGTTGATCTCAGGAGTCATATTTCTTTGCATTGTTTTATTTTCTATGTCCCAAATTAGTCTTCTAAATATAGAGTGCAATGACCAGAGGATATAGGGATAATGTGTCTTTCTAGAAAGTCCACTGTAGATTTGTCCATTACAAAATGAAACCTCTATGGCTTCAACTGTATCTAAAACATCAGATTATTATATAAAATAGATTGTTACATAATATACTTACAGTATACTGTAGATTATCTTCTGTAACCATAGGGAATTTATTTGTTGTTTGAGGAAACATTTGTATCCAAAATCAAGAATGCCATATACTGAGCTGGTTGTGTACACATTCACAAAAATGGAGGTGAACCTGATCCCATAATTATTTTCATATTCAAAGTGCCATTCACCAATGTTGGCTACTGCTGATCATATCACATAATGTACACTGAATGTAGTCACTAGCCCAGTGTTCCTCAATGCTGGTAGGTTTGGAGATGGAGAGATCTCCAAACCTACCTTTGCTTTTGTCGTCAAGCCACCTGCTGTGCATCTGGGTACTGGCTTCACAATGGGCAGAGGTACAGCAGAATACACTATTATGTGATGCAGTTCCTGTGAGTATCTTATGTAACTTACATTAGTCTTCTTATAAAAACGCTACAGATGGAAATAGATTGTTAAAATGACATGGTCCAAAAAAAAGTTTTATACTAAACTTGTTAGTAGTATAATGTATGTATCACAGACCTCTCAAGATGACGCCACAGTGCTATCCTGACCAGTGGTTTTCTAACACAAACAAAAAACATCATTTAACAAACTTTCACAAACTATTTGTTTCTCTGGCTACTGTGGTGACTGATGCATTTTTATGGTTACATTTGAGCTGGTTGGATGGAGGTCAAGTCTTCAATGGGCCCGACGGCATCGCTGCCAACAAACCTGTTAGTGGCATAAGCATAATGAGTAGCGTGCTGGGTTTCTAAAGAAACAATACAGCTTTTGGAACGCACGTTTTAACCACAAGGGTAATTCTAGTTCAAGGCAGGGTTAGACATTCTCCAGAACGCTTGCTAACTTTGATTTCAAATCAAAACAATATCCCTCTGTGGCGCCGCTTCACACATGGACACACATTGTGAAGTGTAGTACTACGGCCTTGTCGATGTGAGCGGTTTTGTTTATGTTCCTATCCTAAGTATCAAGAATCTTTTTTCAGCAGGCACAGAGAACGGTAAAATAGCAAAATGCGAGGAGATACTGTATTTGGTGAATTAAAAAAAGTGTATTATCTTACAATTAGCTACAGTATATAGCTGACTATACCTTTAATGGTGCAGCCAGACCCCAGATTGGCCAGGTGGAAAGAAAAGGCTACAAGGTGACACACAAACAAACATTTACTGAGGTCGCTGTATCGCGACAGCTGCTGATAAATATGTCTCATCCACTCGATGTTGAGCCGACTGGCCTCTGCGTGGTTCACCATGGTCTTGGGATAGTCCTCACCAACGAAGCACTGTGCGGCCCGCTGCACCTCCACCAGAGAATTCCATGGGTCGTAGATGTACTTGCCTGGGAAATCATTCAGCACAGGTAAGTAGCGTCTGAAAGAAAAGGGAGAAATTTTCTATAAATTGTTTAATAATTAAGTTAATCTCTTTGAATAATAAGAGTTGATAATGAATGAATAAATACCAATATGTGAATATTTCGTTTTATAATCTGTATTTAAAATGTGCTCTATAGAATATTAATTATACAATATTAATATAGTAGCAAACAACTATTTTCTATGCAAAGGTATAATGTATTAGAGTATTTGTGTCCTGATTGAGCAAAGAATGACCCCACCTCAGGGACGGTTTGTTCATTAGGGCGATTGGGCGACGCACTGCCAAAGGGAGAAAGAGAGAGGAGGGAATTTTCC
>JAODUK010004349.1:0-10870 GCA_027564635.1 Typhlichthys eigenmanni
TATATTATATTATATGATATGATATAATATGATATTATATAAGTTATAGTATATTATATTATATAGAATATATTATATTATATTATATATTATATTATATTATAATTAATTATATATATATATATAATATAAAACGCAATAGGTAATGGCCTATAGCTAATACTGCTTAAGGGATTCAGAGATGACACTCTTAGATAGGCGAGAGTGCTAAGAGGTGGCGAGGTCACTGGTCAAGGTACCAAGGTGGATTTTGAAGAGATGTGATTGAGTCTCTTATGGAAGATGGGTAGTGTTTCTGCAGTTCCGACTGTTGCTGAAAGCTCGTTCCACCACTGTGGTACCAAGACGGAGAAAAGGCGAGACTCTGATGAGCGAGTCTTGAGGCTTCTATGTACCGTCTTGTATGCCAGCACCAGTGCCTTGAATTAGATGTGAGCTGCAATGGGGAGCCAGTGTAGTTCTCGGAAGAGGGGGTTACATGGGAGAACTTGGGCTGGTTGAATACCAGGCGAGCTGCCGCATTTTGAACCCGCTGTAACCTGCTGTAAGGGTCTGGTAGAGCACGCGGGTAGTCCGGTTAGCAGAGAGTTGCAGTAGTCCAGGCAGGAGATCACGAGGGCTTGGACCAGGAGTTGTGTCGCTTCCCTTGTGAGGAACGGCCTTATTCTTCTGATGTTGTAAAGTGAGAATCTGCAGGCGCGAGCTGTAGCGGTGATGTTTGCTTCGCATGATAGTTGGTTGTCCAGGATGACCCTATGTGACTCTGTGCAGGGCGTGTTGTGAGCGGGCCATGTCGTCCCTGGGGACCCCCAGCGACCCCCTGCTGTCCAGCCCGGGGGCGGGGGTGCCGGTGGCGGCCCAGGAGGGGCCGTGGCGTGCGGTGCTGCCCAAGCCCTCCAGCACGCGCCACCTCAGCCACCGCGCCAACAACTTCCAGCGACACCCCAAGCGGCGCAGGCTGATCCGGCCCTCGCCGCCGCCCCCACCCAACACCCCCTGTCCCCTGCAAAGGCTGCCGCTGGGCGAGCTGCCCCCCCGCCGCTCCCTTCCCGAGCTGCTCTGCAACGGCTGCGTTCTGTTCGGCATCGAGTTCAGCTACGCCATGGAGACGGCCTACGTCACACCCGTGCTGCTGCAGATGGGTCTGCCCGACCAGTTCTACAGCCTGGTGTGGTTCATCAGCCCCATCCTGGGTAAGTGGCTGCAGCGGGGCGGGGCCCGGACACCCCGTGGGTGTGTAACCCCCCCTGTCTCCTCTGTGGCTCCAAGGCTTCCTCGTCCAGCCCTTCCTGGGAGCCTGGAGCGACCGCTGCACCTCCCGCTTCGGGAGAAGGAGACCCTTCATACTGGCCCTGGCCGTCGGTGAGTATCTGCTAGCATACAGTATAGGCTAACTGGTCTGTCTGCTAGCATACAGTATAGGCTAACTAGTCTCTATCTGCTAGCATACAGTATAGGTTAACTATATCTGCTAGCATACAGTATAGGCTAACTGGTCTGTCTGCTAGCATATAGTATAGGCTAACTAGTCTCTATCTGTTAGCATACAGTATAGGTTAACTATATCTGCTAGCATACAGTATAGGCTAACTGGTCTATCTGCTAGCATACAGTATAGGTTAACTGGTCTCTATCTGCTAATATACAATATGGGTTAACTATATCTGCTAGCATACAGTATAGGATAAATAGTCTCTATCTGCTAGCATACAGTATAGGCTAACTAGTCTGTCTGCTAGTATACAGTATAGACTAACTGGTTTGTCTGCTAGCATACAGTATAGGCTAACTGGTCTGTCTGCTAGCAAACAGTATAGGTTAACTGGTCTCTATCTGCTAGCATACAGTATAGGCTAACTGGGCTCTATCTGCTAGCATATAGACTATCTAACGTTAGCAGATGTTCAGTGTGAAGCGAAGACTAACAGGTCCACTATCACTGTGTGCCAGGAGCTCTGGTGGGTCTGACCCTTGTGCTGAATGGGCGGGATGTGGGCCTGGCCCTGGCAGACACAGCAACCAATCACAAGTGGGGCATCATCCTGACAGTGTGTGGCGTGGTGCTGATGGACTTCAGCGCCGACTCTGCAGACAACCCGAGCCATGCCTACATGATGGACGTGTGCGGGCCTGAGGACCAGGACCGGGGTCTGAACATCCACGCTCTGCTGGCAGGTCAGAGGCTCTGCTGCCCCCGGTGGCGGCGGTCAGAAACACACGCTGGACACAGCAGACAGGCTGAAGTGTGTGTGTGGGTGTGTGTGCAGGTCTGGGCGGGGGCTTCGGCTACATTGTGGGGGGCATCAACTGGGACCACACGGAGTTCGGCCGCAGCATGGGGGGTCAGCTCCGGGTCGTGTACCTGTTCACCAGCATCACCCTGATGGTTGCCACAGCGATGACTCTCAACAGCATCCCCGAGCGTCCGCTGGCCCAAAGGGCCCCCGGCCGGGGCCAGCTGAAGAGCCCCAGCCTGGCCCTGCCCCCCTCGCCTGCAGCCCTCCCGGGGGAGGAGGGGACGGGGGGGGAGGGGGGGGCCTACAGCTACCAGTCGGGCCGACGCCCTCCGGAGGCCATCGGCCACTCCTGCAGCGCCGGCGCCCGTCTGTGTGCGGGCGCCAGCTCGCCCCTCTCCCCCCTCTCCTCCCTCTCCCCCCTCTCACCCCTCTCCCCCCTGACGCCGCGCTATGGCAGCTTCATCAGCAGGGACGGCTCGCTGAGCGGCCTGGACCACTTCTCCTCGTCACTGGGGGCCAGCTACATCGACAGCGTGCTGATCGGCTGCTCCACAGGCCCCCCGACGCCCCCCCCGCTGCCGGGGGAGGGGGAGGTGCCCGCGGGGGACCGCCCGCCCTTTCCCCCCTCCTCCTCGGGCAGCATCCTGAAGCGGCCGCAGAGCCTGGCACTCTCGGAGGACGCCATGGCGACGCAGGCGGGTGGACCGGCGGAGAGCGAACGCAGGCGCACCGTGACCTTCAGCCAACAGGTCGGCCATCTTGTATTACCGGGGGGAAGGGGAAGATGGCCGCTCTGCAGTTGTCAAACCACTGTGTGTATAAACCCAGTCCTTATAGGGACGTCTTGGTAATAGATAGACACACGGGGAAATGGAAGCTAATATTTACAAAGCCTTGGCTCAGTGGTCCTAAGTTAAGAGTCACCGTTAAAACCCTGTAAGACCCGAGGAGATAAATATACGTCACTTAGCTCTCCAATATACACATTTACACGTTTCTTTAAATCAATAGCAAGACAATATAACCTAGTGGCTATGTAAATGTAGTCTTAAAAATAAAAGTAAAAATGTGCTTTTGTTTGGACAAAAATGGGTCTTCCAGGGTTAAAGTGGCTCTCAGCACAAACAGACGAGTATGTCACAATCTGTGACCCTGGAGATCCTGACCTCCAGCCTCGTGCGCTGTAGTACAGCATAAAACAGTAATATTTGTTTTTGTTTTGGACTGTACTGTTGTAATCGTAGGCATGTTTGGTTTAATATAGCATTTACATTGAAAGTATAATCAATGTTGTGCTCTCTAATACAGCCGCTGTTTCTCGTGCACGAGCATCTCTCGTGCACGAGAGATGCACGTGCGATGGCAGGCTCAAGCGTAGACTATGTCGCTTTACTGACATTGTTAGACAGAATATATGTACATGAGCACCAAGAGACTATTCTGAAGCTCCATATGAGTCAAGTGTGGCACCTGGAAAAACATTACCAGAGCAGTAAAACCGATTACGAATTTATGAATGGGGTGTGTATTGCAGATGGTTCTTCCAGCCTAGAGTCAGACCCTGCCAACCTGCCTTGTAGGCAAGTCTGCCCACAATATATAATATTATATCTTATATCAAGAAGAAAAATGTATAAAAATTACAAGTTTTTATACATTTAATGGTGTGGCCAGCCATGTGCCCCGAGATTCTATGTCTTGTATTATTTTTACATGTCTGACGTCGGAACCTCCGAGTTTCAGAATATGCTTGAACACAGCATTACAGGCAAGCCTGAACGCTGGGCAGCCATCTTGGCTTATGCTGCGTTTGAGCATGTCAGAGCTCGAAGGGCCTCCTCCAATCAGACACCGTCCTCTTGTGGGCGTGGGCAGTGTGTGAGGGGTCTGGAGGGCGCGGTCAGTGTTCACAGATGTGTGTGTGTGTGGGCGGGTGTTCAGGTGGCAAACATCCTGCTGAACGGCGTGCGCTACGACAGCGACGTCACAGAAGACGCAGAGGCCGCTGACTCCCAGCTGTCCTTCAGGCTGCTGTGCGTGGCAATCTACAGGATGCCCCCGTCGCTACGCAGCCTGTGCACGAACCACTTCCTGGGTGAGGCTTCCTGGGTGAGGCAGCACCGTGCCTGGGCGGGCCACAGGCGGGCCCTGGGTGAAGATAATTTACCTGTGCAGCATGTAGAAGCTTTTGTCCAGAGCTAGCACGTGATAGCGTATGCCACTGCGTGCTACTCTTTGCTAGCATGCATTAGTATATGCTAATTTTTTCTAGCAACATTGTACGCCAGCACTTGCTTGCGCATGTCAGTGAGCTAGCATCTGTTAGCATGCGCTAGAGCATGTTTGCATGCTAGAGCACATGCTAGCATGTTATAGCGCATACTAGAGTGTGATAGCTCATGCCCGTGTGAACTAGCATGCGTTGGCGTGCGATAGCTAATGCCCGTGTGAGCTAGCATGCGTTGGCGTGCTCTGGTTCATGCCCGTGTGAGCTAGCATGCGTTAGCGTGCTCTGGTTCATGCCCGTGTGAGCTAGCATGCGTTGGCGTGCGATAGCTCATGCCTGTGTGAGCTAGCATGCGTTAGCGTGCTCTGGTTCATGCCCGTGTGAGCTAGCATGCTCTGGTTCATGCCCGTGTGAGCTAGCATGCGCTAGCGTGCTCTGGTTCATGCCCGTGCGAGCTAGCATGCGTTGGCGTGCTCTGGTTCATGCCCGTGTGAGCTAGCATAAGTTGGCGTGTGCCAACGGTCCCAGCAGCTTCCTGTGTTGCAGGCTGGCTGTCCTTCGAGGGAATGCTGCTGTTCTACACCGACTTCATGGGCGAGGTGGTGTTCCAGGGCGACCCCAAGGCGCCCCTTGACTCGGAGGCGTACCAGCGCTACAACGCGGGCGTCAGCATGGGCTGCTGGGGCATGTGCATCTACGCCTTCAGCGCCGCCTTCTACTCAGGTGGGTCAGTGATCTTTAAGTTCAGAATATAAATATAAATACAGAATATATATTGTGGTCTGCTAGCTGGCCCTTCTGTGATCATTCTGTAAACATAATCTGGTGTTTCTACGCAACCCTGGCTCTGTAAATAGTAACACCAAAAAAGAGGTGCAGACCGCACCACACAACACAATCCCAGCCAAAACCAAAACCGTTGTTTGAACCAGGCTGTAAACATGTTAACATTGGTGTCTATGGGGATTGACTCCCATTTGCAGCCAGCCTCAAGTGGCCATTTGAGGAACTTCATTTTGCTTTGTATTCACGTCCTGCTTGATGCAGACTAGAGCCCTCTGTCTGCTCTCTGTCGCCCCCTGCAGCCATACTGGAGAAGCTGGAGGAGCGCTTCTCGTTGCGCTCGCTCTACTTCTTCGCATACGTGGCGTTCGGCCTGGGCACGGGCCTCGCCACGGTGTGCACCAACCTGTACGTGGTGCTGCTGCTGTGCACCACCTACGGCGTGCTCTTCTCCTCGCTCTGCACCCTGCCGTACTCCCTGCTGTGCGAGTACTACCAGAGCCCCCAGGTCAGTCTGAGAGGGGGCCCTCCTGCGTCAGGGGGCCTGCTGCGTCAGGGGGGCTTCTGCATCAGGGGGCTCTCCTGCGTCAGGAGGCCTGCTGCGTCACGGGGCCTGCTGCGTCAGGGGGCTCTTCTGCGTCAGGGGGCCTTCTGCATCAGAGGGCTCTCCTGCGTCAGGAGGACTGCTGCGTCAGGAGGCCTGCTGCATCAGGGGGCCTTCTGCATCAGGGGGCTTTCCTGTGTCAGGAGGACTGCTGCGTCAGGAGGCCTGCTGCGTCAGGGGGCTCTCCTGCGTCAGGAAGCCCTATTGGTTTGTCTGGAAATATAAATGTGTGTTTGAGAGAGGGAAGAGCTCCTGCTCGTGCGATTGGTTGAAAGCAGCTGGAGCATCTTCCATACCTGATTGCTCTGCCCACTTTCCCAGACAAGTTGTGGTGACACTTACAGAGGAAAGTCATCTGACCTGTGTGTGTGTGTGCGTGTGTGTGTGTGTAGTTCACCAGGAGGGGCATGGGCGTGGACATCTCCCTGCTCAGCTGCCAGTACTTCCTGGCTCAGATCCTGGTCTCCGTGGCGATGGGGCCGCTGACCTCACTGGTCGGCGGGGCCCAGGGGGTGATGTACTTCTCCAGCCTGATGGCGTTCGTGGGCGGAGCCTATTCCTCGCTCTGCGTGGTCTACCAGCTGCCACCCGAGGGTGAGGCCCAGGAGAGCCAGCCGCTGCTGCTGCACGTGTAGACGCGCGCACGTGCCCGCGCACGCATGCATGCATTACTTTGTGCTTCTTATGTCAGAGCCAGACAGACAGACAGACAGACAGACAGCTTTTTTTTAATTGTGTGACCAGTGCATGGGAGATAGGCCACTAGGCTACAACAGTATGTGTGTGTGTGAGAGTGAGTGTATATTTTAACTAATGCTAGCTAGCTAATGGTGCTCCTACAGCCAAAGAGATGAGCTGCATCTAGCCTTTACTTTGGGCCCACGGCCACAGGAACCTGTTTCTCTGAGCTAGTAGGCGGATATAGTTCTGTCACAGAACAATGTGAATGTTTAGCCCAAGCTGGCGTTTTAAAACCAGACAAGCATTCCTCACATTGTACATTAAGTGCCCCCGCTGTATGGACAGTACCTTAACACGCATGTGGTGTGTGTTGGACCGGCCCTGCACAGAACCACTGAGCCAGACAGCCTGCTCCACCCCACAGCTTTGTAATGACAGTGATTCTTGTCATTACCAGGAAGAGAAGTTGAAACTGGGGCGTGAGTTGGACTTCAGTCCGAGTCCCGTACAGAAGAGCAAACCAGTCGCTCCCAGAAGACTCAGTTGAACTCTCTGGGTAACCAGTAGCCTGAAGGTTGAACGGCACCGACTGTACTTTGGGAGGGGATTTGGATTGCTGCAAGTGCTTATCTCTACCACTAGGGGGCATGCCGTACACTGTAGGCTTAGGAGCGTGTGCTAGATGTGAAGAACTCTGGCTGGCCTGCAGTTTGTCATTCTGGCGTGAAGCACTAACCATCCTCATCTCGACCCATCCTCGCTCTGCTGGCCCTAGTAACCACAGCGACGGTTCATTGTAGGCGGCCCCATCCTGATCACTGCCGTTTGCATCGATCACGTGATCACTGCTGTTTGCATCGATCACGATCAGCTCCACTCCACCACCGTCACATGCCCGTTTCCAAGGAAACAGGTGCTACAGATCACCCGTGCAGCATGCTTGGGAATAATACACCTTGAATGTTTGGCATTATTCTACGCCATGTTTTTCTCAATGGTAAAATGTTACCGTTACACTCGTTATACTTTAAGGTTGAAAGTGAAACTAAAAGGTTAATTTTGCAATTTGCCTCCTGTGTGCGTTCATTTGACAATCTGCAGTCTCTACACATGCCACACGGGGGAGCTGTGGAACACTCAATCTCAGACATATGGGGACTTCCCTCGTCTCCATTTTAGATATTTTCCATGCAAGCAGGGATCCAGGTCACATGGTTGATATGAACGTGCGTGCTATAGCAATACATACAATACAATGCTGTCACCCAAAAATTGAGGTATTACACATGCAAATAATTATGTACAACACAAGTAAAAAGACAATTTATTATCTAATCAGAATATACAAAGCAATGGCTGAAGTAACCAGGTGTCATTCTGGTTCTTACAAATAAAAAATAGGGCAGTTTTTAAACACATAACTGGTTACCCAGCCACAACATAATAAACTCATTGGAAAACAAATCAACACCAGTAAATGTAGAGCATTAAAAAAAAACGAAAAGGTATAAATCTGCATGGAATGTGTACAGAACATAAGACCAAAGCTTTAAGGTGGCTTAAATACCGTTGTAGACCCGGGTAACTCGTAGCATCGACAACCAGCAGCTCAACACAAAACCTTAGCAACTACAACTCAGGAACCGTCTCAGCTGCTTAAAACTTTGGTCCGTATGTGAGGTCAACATGAGCTGGGGACAAGGATGGGGGGGGTGCTGGTCAGGAGGACATGGTAGAGGGTGTACTTAGAAACTGACAGGTACAAAACTAACAACAAAACCAACAAGATCTTATTGTGGCCCAATTCTACAAGTACAAAAAAGGTTTTTTTTTTTCTTTACCCTTTTATCGACCAATAAATAACATCTCATAAAAAAGGGGCGGGTCCACTTGAAGACTCCAGTGCAACGTGATAACATGGGACCAACGCAAAACACCTCCAGACCTCCAGAACCAGCTCTACCATGCCGCTGGGCACCAGCAGGGGGCGCTGGCAGCTCCCCCTAAGCCTCCACCTTCGCCTCTTTGGACTCCCCATTCTCTTCCGTCTTCTGCTTTTTGGGCTCCGCCTTTTCCTGGGGGGGGGGGGGGGAGAAATACGGTGAGTGCTGGCGAATTGGGAGACAGGAGGGCGATGACATCACAACACAGCGGTGCCTACCTCCTCCTCCTCCGCAGAGCGCTTCACGGGCGCCGTGTCAGCCTCGTCACCAGGGGGCGCCGCCTCCCCGTCGCCTGCAACACAGAGCGTCTCTGAGCGCTGCAGGACGTAGCGGCCAGCAGGGGAGCAGTGGCTAATGGGGGGGGGGGACCTACCGTCTCCATTCTTGTGCTCCTCCTCCTCCTCCTCCTCCTCTTCCTTCTTCTTCTTCTCCTCCTCCTTCACCTCCTCCTCGCCAGCGGCGGCCTTGTCGCTGTGCTCCGCTCCGTTCTGTGATGGGGACAACGCAGCCTTGTGATTGGATGGTGCACACGACTGTTAAGCGACCAGTGAGAGCAACATCTGGCCTTGTCGCCGCTAGCAACAGAGCCCCAGCAGCTGGAGGCTCCTACAAGGTAAGGCATGGCGGCCATCTTCCCCCCCCCCCAGGAGGCCAGTGGTGCATCATGGGTACTGGAGTGCCCACTGAGACACCCAGCAGCCAATGGCGTCTCAGAACGACAGCAGCTCCCCCCTAGTGCTCCCTTCCTCCCCTGGGGATTGGCTGGCTGGCTGTGGGAGCCCGCCAGGCAGCCAATGAGAAGCCAGACAACATCTGTGCTGCTTCCCAGCCTAAACAAAGCGCTGTGTGTGTGTGTGTGTGTGCGTGCGCTAAGACAAAGGCCATGCGCCACTCACGGTGCCGTTGGCAGGCGCGTCTCCGCTGTCCTCCTCCTCGTGCTCCTCCTCCTCCTCCTCCTCCGTCTTCTCCTCCTCCACCTCCCTCTTCTCCTTCAGCTCCTGCACAAAGCGCGTCACCCATCGTGAGCGATCGGACCGAGCACGTGGCTCCGCCCTCGCGCACCGGGTCGCGGAGGGAGAAGCAGCGCTCGTGCGCGCGTACATACAATCAGTGTCGTGCGCGTAGCCGCGGTCCTCTACCGCACGCGCACGCAGCCAGCCGCGCGGCCGCCAGGTGGCGCCGGCGCCAGGCGTCTTCCCGCCCACCGGCGCTTTGTGTGCGAACATCAAAGGGTTGCTAGCGGGCCGAACGAAGCGCTCCCTCCGGTACCGCACGGTGCACGGCCCGCACCACGCACGGTGCACGGCCCGCACCACGCACGGCGGGCCCACGGTACCGTGCAGCTGCCCGGGGACGGTCACTCGGTGGAAAGTAACGTTATTACCCCCCCCCCCGCCCCCCCGCCCCCCGCTCTTTGTCACAAACGCCGAGCAGACGGAGCGCGGCCCCGGGAGAACTAACCGCTGATTAAACGGCTTGCTGAAGTTCGGTGTGGCGGACGTGCTAACGAAGAAATAGCTCGATTAAATCAATGAAACCCACCTTGGCTGTGACCTCCGGGGTGGTGGCGGCGGCGGTGGTGTCTGCGGCGGTGTCGGCCATACTTTAATCGACGGATCGCTGAGAATGGGGTGTCTTAGTCCGGAATATGGCGTGTCTCCACCGTGTGAACGCCGTGTCTCTTCGGGAGGACTGCTCTGCTTGCCTCTGGTCAACTGCTCAAATTCTGCTCGCAGGAGACTGCAGGTCCGCGCCTTGCCTGATTGGCTGATGCTTGTGAGGAGAGCGTTTGATTGGGCCAACGTAGATGTCAATCCTCTCAAGACGTCCCACCCCGAAACCGCCGACAAGCGTTGTTCTCTCTGATTGGTTAACCCGTTAAACGCTTCAAAAGCTGTAGTAATCCATTCGACATGATTTCATACGTCGACTGGTGCTGGCTGCTTTGTGTCCACCGCGTCTTCATCTCAAATGATTAACGTGTAGTAATGTGGACGATGCTTTCAATACGTAACCTCATTAACTGCTAGGGTATGGTCAAGCATGAGCAAAGTTAGCCACGCACCTACTGCACCTTTGTCTTCTGGGGTCTCTCTCCAGCCAGGGGACGAGGTGTCGGGTTACAAGCAACTTGGCGATATGACGATATGAAACACGACGCCACGCCTCCTTTTCTATATTTAGCAGACAGCTTGCGCTTCCTAAAATCACCAGTGTTTTCAGTTTTCACTTTTTCATGAGCTGCTAATCCACCAATACAGTTTTCCATCTGCAGACACGATATACAAGACTTATTATGATTTATTTAACCTGAAAATGCCAAATATATATATATATATATATATATATATATATATATATATATATATATATATATATATATATGTATATGTAT
>JAODUK010004352.1:0-10869 GCA_027564635.1 Typhlichthys eigenmanni
GCACGTCCAGCTGGGAGCAGGCCTCGGGGAAGACCCAGGACTAGGTGGAGAGATTATATCTCCACACTGGCCTGGGACTGCCTTGGGATCCCCCAGTCAAAGCTTGCTAATGTGCATCGGGAAAGGTAGATTTGGGGTCCCCTGCTGGAGCTGCTGCCACCGCGACCCGACTCCGGATAAGCGGATGAAGATGGATGGATGGAATTTTATAACAATCTAATATAATCAGCTAGGCTATACTGTATGCTGCTTGCTATCTTAAATGCCTACAAGTCAAGAAGGCGAATGTGTGTCCCAGGCGCTGCCTACCTCGTAGCGATGAGGGTGGGCATATTATCAATACGTGCACAAGCGCCAGAGAGGCTTAACGTATAACATTAAAGGCAGGGTAAGTCATTCTTGATAACTTTGAGCTCAAATCAAAACAGTATCGTTCCGTGGTCCTGTGCGGCGGCACATCACACAGAAATGCGTTGTGAAGCAAAACGTAGTAGTACGGCTTTGTTGATATGAGCTGTGTTCACCACTTGGTTTATGTTCATATTTACAGCACCACGGATGTGTAAAAGTATTGGATTCGTTTTTTAACACGCACAGAGAATGGTAAGCTAATGAAATGAAAGGAGATATATGGTGAATTTGACAAAAAGTGTATTTAGCTTGCAATAGCTGACTTTACCTTTAAAGTGTACTTTCTCTAAAACTGTTGCACAAATTGTTATTTTGCATGTACATACAAGCACAAATTAATTTAGTGCATTTTCATATGGGGTCGAACTTCAGGCAGTTATTTTTATATTTTCCCTCGATAGAAAAGATCTGTTGTGATTTCTGCTTTCGTTGGCACCGACCAAAAGCATATTTTGCAAGCCATCATAATTTGCACTTCCATGCTTTTGAGATCCAAACCACTTCCATGTAATTGACCTTGTGTTATATTTTTAGTCAACAATTTCCTCAGCTTTGGAGAACAGATCACATTCACTAATTTTCCCCCATCCATTTGTTCACTGCTGTCACCGGTAGGCTACTGTAGGTCAACCTGTAATAGTAGCAAATGGGCAATGAGCAGGAAAAGGAAAAGCAGCTTTTGTGGAGGTTAACCAACATGCAGTTGGTGTGTCTGATACGATCTGACACAAGGCTATGCCTTTATTTGTGTGAAGTACAGGTGAGTAACACGTTTACCTACAGTATAAAGGTGCCCTTCTTGATGGCACTGTAGCGCCCACTGCTGACTGACTTATGTCTGAAACACAACATTCTATGAAACCGAGTAGCTCTGGGCCCCCCATCTAGAAGGTTAAGAAGGCAAAACATCATTACACTCAGTCTGTTTTGAGTAATTACACAATTGGCATACTGTATGTACAGCAAGATAATGGTCAGATGCTAAGCATCTCTTGGCAAATATGGAAGCCTTGTTTAACTGGGCCAGGAGGTTAAAATATGGTCGCATCTGTGGTGAGACGGGAACACAGTTATGAGCAAAATGAGTGAAGCAAACATTATTGATACAACTCAAACCTTATTTAGGTGTATGGATTCATTCAAAATAAACAACAGGTGCAGTAGGACTTTACGGGGAGGAGTAAAGATGAATGTGAGCCACAGTGCTCAAAACAACGCAGTTTTAATAACAACATTTCAAAACCGACACCTGTTCCTAATACTTCAAACATTGTCACAGGTTTATTCTAGTATTATCAAACATTTGTTACAATGAAATACAACCTTTGATAATTCCTCAATGCTATCTCTGTAATGTATGTCTGAAATCCCTGATATTTCTGAAACACTATACTTTGTTGATGAAAATGCTGGTTTTCTTAACAAACGTCAGTTGGAGGACATATTATTGAAGTAAAGAACTGATCGGAAAAGGCTCTTTAAACAGGGTTGAGTAGGGTGCTGTTGTACTTAATCATATGTGGTATACAGGTTACATTAGGACACATTACATTAAGACCTCTGTGAACTGTGTCAATATGTGGAAAAGAGGCATAGTATGTCTCCTTCAAAATGAAGGGTTTGTGCAGGGCAGGCCCTGGAGTGTGTGTGTGAGCCAGTGCATTTGGTGGCTGTGAGACTCTGCAGGGGCAGCAGCTATCGAAAATCAACAGCTCTCCATGCCAGTCGTCGATGCAAACGGCTTGACAGAGCTCAGCGGGAGTGCGCCACACCACCCCACTGTGCGTCTCTGAACATGGGAGCTGAAACTACAATTGATGCTGGTGCCATTATGTGCGCTTTGCTCCAGTACAGACTAGAGACAATGGGAGAGATATTCCCTGCTATTGTCCAGCAACATGAAAGTGAAAAACAAAAAGGGATTAAGAGCATTGGCTACTGCCGAGAGAGAGAGAGAGAGAGAGAGAGAGAGAGGGCGGGGGGGGGGGGAGACAGAAGGTGAGAGAGACAGGTCTGACAGCCATTTAGGAGGCATCTATAGGTCATCGATTGACAGAGGAAATAAAAGTGCCCCTTGTGCCTGTCTACTTTCTGAGTCTCAGTCAACACTGACAACCTGCCAAGGCTATACTGATAGTGAAGGAATAACCTACACGTAGGCCGACAGGGTGTGTGTGTGTGTGCGTGCGTGTCTCCTCATTAGCAGGTAGATAACGTTTGACAGATGACAGGTGTGTCACAACACTGGATTACTCAAGTGGATAGAGATTGTCACCTGGTCACTCTCTCTTTTCCTCATGTGAGCGCACGCACACACACGGTAAGAAAACCTCATCTTTGCATCTAGCAGTGAATTTCAGTTTCAATGATAGGGGCTGTGTGACACACACACACACACATGCGCACACACACCTGACCAAACAAAAATCCATTGGCCCTTTCAAGCCAAGCTTGGATTGTTAGCACTGCCGTGTGCATTGTCGAGACTGTTTGTAATGGACAGGGGCTGGAGTGTCAGCAAGTGTTTGAGAAACATTTAATTCCACAGTCGGATTACTTCAGGCAGATCTAGTTAAATTACAAGTTGGAAAGACGAACGGGCAGGACTGAATTTCAATCAGCCACCAGAACTCTGTGAAGGGCACTTTGCTCACCGCAATAAGCAGAATAACCCAAATTGTTACAAGTCATTTAACCTAGTAACGACTCCTAAACATCTACTTTTCTATTTTAAATCTAGGGTAAAGAGCAAATGGAATGAAACTGTTTAATCTGCATCTGTTGGCTTGAATTGAATGATTTATATATTATTATATTATTCATTAATAATGTGTGTTGCAAACCCACTGATGCCATAATAAACTAAACCTTACATCCATTCACATTCTACTCATTTGAGGGACCAACCTTGGGGACAGATATGTAGTTATGCAAATCCATGCAAGATGCATGCATACAAAGCTAATGTGTATCTGGAAACTTGTCAGACGTTCCATGATTTTGGCAAAAATACAAATGTAACATTTTCACACACCTCTGTGTTTCCCAAAGATCTGAAATATGTTGTGGTGCTAGCGAGCCTGAAGGAGTGGGGGATCGAGGGTTTGCTCTGCTACATGTGAATAGCCACCATACACTATGAAATCAGCTCATGATGTACATACCGCTGCATTGACTGTGCAGTATGAACATATTATCCATGTTTTAGGACAGTGGATTATGATTATATATATATATATCTTTTTTTTTTTTTCAGTATGAAAAATGTCAGCCTACCCGTTTTCCTGATCACTTTCCTATTCCAGTGTGTTATAGATCTGCTATGCTGTCACTATGTAGTTATTCTCTGTGACAGAAATACCTGTTGCTTGCACACTTTTAGTTGTGATTGATGAAAGTAGTTACCGAAGCCTCAGTTTTTCCTATGATGATTGAGATAAGAAAAAAAGGAGGCTTGCTGTCTTTGCCTAGTAATGTTGTAATGGTAATGTTGTAAATGTAATGGTTAAGCAAAGACGTTAAGAACTCTAGTTTACTGTAGGCTACTCTAACCACCGCAACACGTATTTCCAGTGAATGGTGTTAATCCGACTCTCTACTCATAGTCGTAGGCCATTCTATGCTGTAGGTTTATTACCGTACTCACTCATTATTTTTAACAGAGTAGTTAATTGAAATATCTTTGTAACATGAGGGGTAGAGTTTTAGGGGAAATTGTAAACTAATTGTTAATCAACTAATTGTCGATCACGGATGGTGTCCCTCAGACAGATAAAAAAAGAACTATGCTAAATGTTAAGATGGATTGTCAAATTGCTTCTTCTCTCCCTCTTTACCATACTTTTCCTTTACTTTGTAACAAGTTAAAATTTAGAAACATATGGAATAATTTTGCTGTCAAAAACCTCTTGAGAAAACAAGAGAGCAACTGCTTTAATAAGATGTATTTTAATTCATTGCAGGAAAAAAGCTTCTAATTAATGTTGACCTTTAACAATAGCACTTGGGACAGAGTTACCAGATGTCTGATGAGCGGTGTACTCCTCAAACACGATGGAAAAAATGTGTTAAGTAAAACGTACAGTAGAATGTTCTTAGGTGAGAGACAGTCAAAATACACAGGAATAGAAAAAATTATGGTAATTAATGTTTCCTGCTAATTATAAAAAAGGATAACAGATTTAAAAAATTAAATTTTCAGTTGCATTGCATGACCAGAGTGGCAGCCAGTGTGCCACAATTCATCCTGTGTATCTGTAAGGCACAGAAAGTATTTACGTTACTCAGCAACCAAGTAGCCAAAAAGAGTAGTCCAGGGCGCCCTCCTAACATCCCAGGTTGTAATATTACAACAACATTTTCAACTATCCTAAAAAAAAAATGTGTAAATGTTTTTTCCCCCCAGACCACATTTACATAGTCAATGGGTCTTGTTGTTCAGCCTCACAATCCTATTGGCCATTAAAAGTGTACATCGGTCTGGCCATCGGCCTTAATATCACACAACTTGCAAATCGATCTGCCACGGCAGAAGTACAGCAAAATACAAATATGATTACGCACGCACATTGAGATACAGTTGCACAGCTCTTCACATGCATGTGTAAACTGTTTTGCTGCAATAATGGCCCCATGTCTTAACATTTCCAAAATGGTGAGACTGACCAGGAGACAGACTAGAACCTCTCATCCTAGTGAACACAATAAAAGACATCAAGGCACCCTGTGAATGAGAGAGACCATCCTCAGATAGTAGTGAACCAACAGAGTTCCCAGCTAAGAGGTCATCTGCACTTCCTCCACTGGATGTGTGAAGGGGCATGGTTGCACATTTACCAGTAAAAATGGAGGACGCTGCAGACACTGCAAAAAATGTTAGGCTGTGCAGCACGTGGAACTTTTGCCTTTGCTTCTCAGAGGGAAAAAAAACATTACCTTTACTGAATACTGAGATGACAGAATCCACATTTGGTATCTATAGGGTTAGGTGCACTCAGATTCTGCGAACTGAGCCGATCAATCGAGGTAAACACATTTTCTTACATCGTTTAGATGTGGATGTTTTGTGTAAACATTAAAAATGTTTCAACTTAAACTGTAACCTTTATTTCAGAGTCAATCCTCAGAACATTTGTGTGTGTTGGCAAACGTTTGACATGAACTCAAAGCAGATAGAAAACCGAACATGTTCGCTAACATTCGCCTTTCTTTGCCAATTTGAACGCACCTCAGGTGTTCCTGTACTGTAGGTGCCCTCACCCCTTGTGTCCTGGGGACATCCTTCTGTCACCCCACTGATTAGATTCTACAGCCTTATGCCTTCCGCCAAACTGCATTACCCTCAGCCCAGCGCACACGGCCTCACAAGGATATCAATAACGATTGCTGGCCATAATTACGAAGTAATGTTTTAAAGAAGATGTCTGTGAATAAGGCAGTATCAATATTTATGCTGCAGATGATTTCATAAGCTCCATGTTTTAAGGTCATAAGGACACATTATGCAGATTTATAGGCCATAATAAAAGCAATAACAGGTATAACTTGCTGTTGTCCCTCCTGAATTGATGCTAGAGTATAATATCAAAGAAACTGTACTGAATATGCCAGGAACTGCTTGTCTGGGTGGCCACAGATCAAGGCCTTGAAATGACACTATGCATTAATATCTCTTCATAATGTACTGTAAGTCTATTGGCTATCATGAGTGACTTAGCATATTTTAATGCACTGAAAGCAGTATTTTGACAGCTAGACCGTTGCTATAAGTCACCTACTCATACAATAGGCAGTGGCGTGGTGTGGGTACTATTTTTGAGGAAGCAAAGTAATACATTGAATCAACATATCAAGGGGTTGGGGGGGGGGGGTGATGAGACAACACCCGGGACTAAGAGCACCTGGGACTTGCGCATGCCTGCTGGGTCAACTGCCCACCAGCCGTATAGTATGCACCCTCATAACATGGTGCCACTGACATATGCCACTTAATGGACAGTAAATAGTCTACTATATGATGAATAACCTAAAACAATTCATTCATAAATTAATCTTAAGATGTTTAAAAGTTTACGTTTGCATTGTCCACCGGGTCACTCACTTCAGCTAATCAGATAGTCTACTATGCTGATTGCTAGCGCGTAAATGTTAGAAAGCTACACTACATGTCAATATGGACATGCTACACGTTGTTAGAACAGTAAGATTATCCACAACTCAATCATTCATTCATTTAGCCTAACTTTATGGAAACTATGAACAGCAAAGTAGCATACTTGATTCAGATGTACCTGCATTGTGAAGGCTATATTACCTGCCTCACATTAAGGCCAGTATACATACAGATAATAAACACACATAGCGCATGATGAGACCAGGATGATGTGATAGAGCGCTCGGTAGTCTATCACATAGACATAGGCCTACGCAATGTTATCGTGCAGCACTGCCCAGTGCCCACCACCCATATGAATATGCTCCCTCATAACTGCCTGACATGCTGCTTACTCGGTAATGGACAGTAACTTAATGATGAATAGTCTGCGTCATTCACAAACTCAATCTGAAGACGTTTAAAGTTTGATGTTCACTGTGCACTATTGCTCTATTGCTCGAGCTACTGTCTTCTAAGCTGTTTATGATCTGACGCTGATATAACATTTTTGTCCGTATGGACATGCTACACATTGTTAGAACAGTTAAATTAGGCCTATCCACAATTAAATTGTTCAGGTAACCTAGAAAACTAGCAGCAAAGTAACTGATTCAGGATATACCAATGCTATGCCTATGTAAACAAAAAACAAAACTTTACCTTTAAAGCAATCATAAAGTCAGAATATGTCCACAACTGCCTATTCCTTGTTTATATTCCTTTAGTAAGGGCTCATTGATCAAAATAACTAAAGCGATTTTTCATACATATGATTCCAAGTTGTGAATAGCTTCACATGTCCAGTAGGCCTGCTCACTGTTCAATGGAAGTGCCACAGGATGCTGGCTTCCTCTGGATAGTCTTGACTAATCGTGACCTGAAGATAGCCTAATTTGGTTTAATTAATCTTACAATTTCTTTTCTACCAAGGGATGTAAATTTGTCTCAGACTCCTCACTTCAGTAAGAGTGCATCGTGTTCCACCTCAGTCACCATGCATTTTGAGAGGTACTCTTTCACTCATTGTAGGATATGGGAAACAAGAAGAGAGATAGCTCTAATTCTGTGCTGTTCCTCCAAAAACATAGCACATAAATACCAAAACTGTTTAAAAAAAAAGTTATGATAAAAATGCAACTACAGACTGAAAATAAATGGAAACTTGGCTTTACTTGGGCTCCTGGAGGAAACACTACTGAAAGAAAGCTACACTATCCATCACCACAGTCCATCCTTCTCTGATATACAGTACAACATGTTATATTATAGCCATCTCCCAGTAATAATAGATTTTGGTTTTATTCAGCTTCAACTGCACTTATTTACAGTATGACTACACCAATATTTTAAAGATGTTCCATAATTTTCAAGAGATTTTGTAATAATATTATACTTATCACATGGATTCTAAAGTCTAAATGTTCTCCAAACACACATACACACACCTACGCATACTAAATGTTTGGGGTCAGTTGAACGGTTAAAAGGTCAGTTTGACAACACATTTTGACCTTCTTTTTCTTGAAACATTTTCAGTTTTACACAGACACGAACGCACACACACCCACACATACTGTGTACACAGACACACATACTCACACAGACACAGTAACACTTTGATATAATTACATATTTTAACTGAACTCACGCCATAAGTAAGCCCATGCAAATGGATTCCTGGGTACATCACACACAGCCAGATGCATATGTGACAGTTATGCACCGAACTAATGACTTAGACAATTAATAGCATGGATGAAAGGCCTCATTCCCCTCCCCATAACGGGCTGTATTCCATTCCTTAAATATGAACATTTAATTAAGTAGCATTATTAATTAGGACATTATGTGAAAATGGGTAGGGACGTTTGTGTGTGTGTGTTGGTGTTCTTTAATTCATAGTAAGACTTTCAGCCTAATGACATACTGAGGAACCGTGCACTTTAACACTACTGCGGCTGTTTGTGCTTTAACCATCATAGACTCAGATGTTAGCGATCATAAGGACAGCCGTGTTCCATTAGGCTAATAGGGCTTTAATGAGATCAGGCATTGCCAATGCACTTGTGGGCATTCAAATGTGGACGGGATGAACATGGGTTTTACGCATGCCTTAAGATGTCACCTGAAATAGATTTCCATACATTCAAGGATCTGTTTGAAAATAGAAAATTGTGATGGTCTTCATTAGAAAACATATTCTGTCACACGTTCCAGTAATTAACTTATTGTAAATGGGTTGCTTTACAAACGTAATCTCTTACACTAACCTTGCCTTTGATCAATGTGTTTGATGTTACAGTAATATTGACAGTTATATAACTCAGTGACTTATAAAATGAAGCAATGCTGTATATTAGGCTATATTTGATGGTACATTAAGTTGATGTTTATGCAGTTATGAATGTCTGTTCATAATTTACTGTGGCATATAGCTCTAAATTGTACAATTCAAATATGGAAATATTACATGTAGGCTTAATTTACAAACAACAAAAAAACAAAAACAATTCCCTGCATAGGCTTTGTAGTCTAAATAAAACACTTTAATTCAGTGGCACTGTCTCAATGAATGAAAAATATTGCTCCAGTTTTTCCTCACACAGTTGCCTCTGTGAAATACATCATAATTCTTGCATGCATGTTCTTAAATCAGAAAAAATAATAAATGTCTAAAGAAGACAAAACTCAGCTTTATTTGGTCAAGGAAGAGATATGGCGAGACAGTAAGCTAATGTCCATGATGTCCATTTGCCAAACTCCTCCACCTATTCAGTGATCATGTTGTAGGCTATCTTCCCACACAACTGTCACTCTGCTTGCTTACATTTATTAATGTAAGTAGAAACATCTAATGCTTCCCGCAAATTATGCAGAAACTACATATAGATAATATTAGACACAGATTTAATGAAAGATCATAACTCCTTTGTATATTGGATTCTCTCTCTCTCTCTCTCTCTCTCTCTCTCTCTCTCTCTCTCTCTCTCTCTCACACACACATATTGCACACCATCTAAATCAGTGGTTCTAAAGCTTTTTTGGGTCAGCGCCCGCCTATCTATTATCAAGGCCCCTTACCGACCCCTTATCTTCAAAAAAGTAGTCAAATTTCCCTGAATATTAATGATAATTATTCACACAAGCACATGTGAATCGGTTGGAGAAGGTACAAAGCCATATCTCCATAACTAAGATATTCAATTGATACTGATTGATACCATGTTTCTGATGTGTTGCAAAAAGTAAAACCACTTTAATAAAAAATAAAAGCCACAAAAGTATGTATGTATGTATACATACTACTTTTGTGCGGGACACATTATGCAGTGTAATGGCAGAATTAATTTAGCAGATTTTTGAATGGAGTTTGATTGATATTGTTTTATGCCATTATAGATAAATAATAATATATATATGCTTATCCTGCTTTTACATTTTCTTTTATTCAGAGACTTACTAAATATGTTTGTAATGATTCATGAATAATGTAAAGTTCATGACAAGTTCAATTTAAGGCACATTCAGACAAACCCATTCATTCCTATGGTTTGTGCTGCGCCATGGCGGTTTTGCCGTGGGCGCAGGGACTGCGCTGTGACATATACCCGCGCGGCGAATAGAAATGAGGCAGCCAGCCAGGCACAGAAGTGAAAATGGAAGAAAAGTTGATATTTTACGTGTAGAATATGAACGTTTCCTAGTTTTTCACTTATTTTCAAGCATGTATCTTTTAGCGGATCTCTCCATTATTATGTTTGCGTTATGTTTGCGAACTTACTTTCGAATTTGGGATATTAATATCCCAGATTAATAATAAACGGTTCACAAACATAATATTGGTTTAACTAAGAGATCTGCTGAAAATATTAATTTTATTCTATGCTTATAACCGTAGAAAAATATATATTTAGCTAGCGGGAGTCTGTCCTTCAAACTCCGGTAGTGTAGCCTCTTAATAATAAGGGACACCCTAATATAGTGTATATATACAGTATATTGCAATTATTTTACATCAGACGCCCACCAGATGGCAGTAAATTACAGCATAAAAGGTAAGGTTGTTATGTCAATGACCAATGTTTATTTTAATTAATCGGGAAGGGAATGTAATTATCTGATTAAAAATTACCACTGAAGTGTAAGGGAAACAATGTGGGTCGCTTGCTTTTGAAAACAACAAAGGATTGAGACAACATTTGACCTGTGCTGTACTGTAAGTGAAGTTTATGGAAGTCCATAGAGGACTAAATTCAAATGAAAATGCAATCCCAAATAGCATTTTAATTGTCAAACAATTCCAC
>JAODUK010004353.1:0-10869 GCA_027564635.1 Typhlichthys eigenmanni
GGATCCCCCAGTCAGAGCTTGCTGATGTGGCTCGGGAAAGGGAAGTTTGGGGTCCCCTGCTGAAGCTGCTGCCCCCGTGACCCGAGTCCGGATAAGCAGGAGCAGATGGATGGATGGATGGATGGATGGATAATAAAAATAGACTTATATATAGACTGATATAGTCATACTATGTTTCTGCTATATGCAGTACCCTATACTTGAACATGTCAATCAAAACATCACCCGGTTCTGTGCTGGCGTGTAGCTGCACATGTATACATGTGTACCTGTGCACCAGGCGTACTTAGCCTGGTGTAACCAAGGTAACCAGGTTCCATATTCACTTTGTTTATATGGTCTGGGACATGTCACAGTCGTTTCCTCCTACTGGGCATAGACCTCTGGTTCATTGTGGACAGCGCTGTACCAATCGGGCTGCTACAACTGTTTTGATCTCCTCATCTAGCTCTACCACCACTTAGAAAGAAGAAGAAGAAGAAGAAGAAGAAGAAGAATACTTTATTAATCCCCCTTAGGAGAAATTCATTCTCTGCATTTAACCCAGTGAAGGGAGCAGTGGGCAGCCACTGTGCAGCGCCCGGGGACCGACTCCAGATTGATGCCAGTGTCTGGTCAACAGCACTGACTGGAGGGTGAACCTGACATGTTTGACTTGAACCTTGACTTCACTGTCATCACTCTACCCCACCCTGATTGGTCCGCCACAGGGTGGCTGTGATTGGTCCCCCAGCAGGGTGGCTGTGTAACACTAATGTGAACAGGGTTTACACACTATAGTCTCAATACCCCACCCTGATTGGTCCGCCAGCAGGGTGGCTGTGATTGGTCCACCAGCAGGTTGGCTGTGATTGGTCCACCAGCAGGGTAGCTGTGTAACACTAATGCTAACAGGGCTTCCAGACTAGATAGCGGGGCGGAGAAAGGTTGTATAAGCTACAGTACGTGTGCCGTGTTTGTGAGGGCCAGACCCACTGACCCGTGTGAAGATGGAAGCCCAGCAGAACAATCACTCCATCGGCTTTATTCTGAATGAGTAAACACGACAGACCTGGCCTGGCATACGGTATATTGCTGCCAGAGAGCTGGCAGGCTTCCCAGGTCACCTGAGCAGTCTAAAAGACACAAGAGTGGCACGTCTGTGTTTAATTTTCCCATCAGCCACCACTGACTCGTCTGGGTGAGCGAATGGCAAGCGGTCAAGCTCAATGCTCACCAACCTGAGGGGAGGAGAAAAACGTCCAGTTGGACGTGCAGAAGACCGTCAGCACACAAAGAGCCAGAGCAGAGCTCTGCCCAGCTCCCGTAACGATGCGTGGGAAGACAGAACAGAGTTCAAAGACACCAGGGAATAAAAGAATACAATTAGCACTGTAGCAACACAAGGTGGATGTGTGTGTGTGTCCTGCCTTTGAACGAAAAGAGGCAATGTCTGCCAAGGGCCTCTCCTGGCTAGGGCTGTCGGAGTACCCAGAATGCACCCTTATGCAGACAGAGAAGCCTGTTGTCTATAAACAAAATAAATGGAGCATGCTGCTTTTAGGAACATATACGCGAACACGCACACGTGTGTGTGTATGTACTGTATGAACACACACACGCACACCCACAAGCACACACTACGCTTAACAGACACATGCACACATTAAGGAATGTTGTCCCTGGCAACAGGCAGGCGGTGTGACTCAAAAGGGTTTCTATCGAAGGCCAGGTGGAGATCTTACCCTCCAGGTCTGTTTAGCATGCAGCCGCAGACCGTCTCCACACACAGCCTAGGCGATAACATAGCGACTGAACCTGGAACAGAAGAGCAAGGCAGTACAATACAGTAGCTGTCCTGTTTTCTGTGTGATCAGAGGAGCGGCGACATTGTTCCTAGAAAGCAGACCCCCTGGAAGAGCTTAAAGGGCCAGTCGACGCGGTGGCGCCGCCTTGCCCTGCCTTAAAGGATGACGCTGCTGACACTGCAGATCTGATCGATCTACTCGCCCTCCATCCCACCACCTATAAATAAATGGACAAAGCATCTGTGAGGTCAGCCATAGGCTTCCTGGTGAACCGGTTGGAAGCTCAAGTTTCCAACCAAGGCTTTGGCCGTGTGCCCGTGTCCATCTTTGCGGTACCTGACTCCACATGTAACTCCGGGCTGTCCATAATAATGGGATTAATGTATGCCTTTAATATAATTTGAGAGGAGTTACAGTATATGAAATTCCACCCCTGTATAGTTGACATGAACTGTGATACTAGCTATAGAGACCAAAACCATGTTTAAACCACCGTCTTTAAACATGGTTATTTCTGATGTTAAGTTTTACATTTTAACATGGGATCTATCAGGATTAACTCGCTTTTGGAGCCAGTCTCCAGCAGCCATTCAAGGAACTGCAGATTCTGGCACTTCAGATTCAAAACCGGATGTTGACGCTTGGTTCCTGGAGGTTCTCCTCCAGGTTCTCCTGGAGGTTCTCCTGGTGCAGTCAGTGGGGTCATGGAGCCTTTGTGACACAAAGTACACATATGATGTTTGTCTATTTAAAAGATAATTGTTCAAGTTATGAATGTTGCAGTTTGCTGTGAAACTATAAGGTAATCTTTAGTTTTGTGTGGAACTGCTCAGTGAACTACAGTCTCGCACAACACACGTCATCAAAACAATTATTTAGTCGGATTGTGGATTTTGGCGCAAAAACGTCATGACACTTAGGCGACACGGGGTTTGTTATCTTATTAATTACATATTTTCACATTATGTGTGCTTCGTGTCGCAAAGTAAATAATTATATTCTCGCCGTTGACGACCATACATATTTTTTCCAAACTAAGGTCCCATAGCCAAGGGGGAGGCGTTTTTGTTTTGATGGAGTTCAAATTTCAACAATCTTTCTCCAGTAAAACTGACTCCAACTTTAAAGGTAGAGCTATTATCTATAACGTGGCTATGCTGGATTGTTGACATTTGAACTCAAATGTCCAAACAAATACGCTTCTTCCTTCAGTGGTCTACTCGTATGGCCATTGGTGTGATCGCCAGTAAGCTCCTTTTAGAATTTGCAACCAACTTCCGGGAAGGTTTCACGATCCGCCATTCCTGTGAAAACAACGGTACATTGGAGTGAACAGAGTTGACACAACTCCCTTCTACATGGCTCTGATATATGTTTACGGTTGGATTTGAAGGAGTCTCTCCTCTGTACAGTAGAGGAGGCCAGCCATGTGACCTGGACAAACCCACTGTTGACTCTGTTAAGTGTGTTTCCACTTGTTGGTCCATATGTGCTGCTGATGAGACAACATGTGTTTGAGCGTGTCTGTTTGCGTTCATGCACAGCCTTCTCGGGAGGTGCTAGGTGCCGTGCCAGACACAGCAATCTGCCAGAGAGCCCTCTGTAATATCAGGATGGGTGATTAAGTCATAAAAATAACAAGATGGATTCGGGAAAAGCGCTGAAACGGAGCCAACATAGCACACAGATATCGAAGTAATGAACACACACACACATGCACACACACATGCAAACACACAAGCTGTCAAAGGGAAGATAGGAGATGGAACAGAGAGGGAGAGAGAGAGCTACAGTAATTGACTATTGACCCTCTAAAAGCAAATGGTTCATTGCTTGCTATTACAAGAGTCACAGAACAGCAAACAGAGTAGAAAATATCTTTCTAGTCTATGCAACACGGTGGCCCAGTGGATTGAACTGTGGCCTTCACAGCAAGAAGGGCCCGGGTTTGAACCTCAGTCGTCCCAGCCTTTCTGTGTGGAGTTTGCATGTTCTTACCATGTCTTCCTACGGGTGCTCTGGTTTCCCCCACTATCCATAAAACATGTTAGGTTAACTCTCTCCTGTCACCACAGACACTGACCTCTACCTGGAGCTGGTCCCCGGCCGTTGCACAGCGGCTGCTTACTGCTGGGTTAAATGCAGAGGATTCATTTCACTATGTGTATGTGACAATAACAGTCACCTTTTCTAGTGTAGGAATTTGTTTTCGTCTCACCACATTCAGGAGACAGTCGTGGAGTTCATAAAACAAGGTTGCCTTACTCATTATACAAATTATTATAAGTCATGTCCGTGGTATGAGCGCTCATCGTCGGACACTTGACTTCCACAAAATCTGCCTGAGTAGTTTCGAAATGCCTTCCCCTATATAAGTCTCTAGCTATGCTCTTGTCGGGGTGTTTTGCCAGAAACTTAGAGAATTGCATTGGTTCGGGCAAAACCCCCCGACAAGAGCACCACCAGAATCACAGCTCGTATTTTTCTAAATACTGCGGCTTAAAGGTGGGGTCAGTCATTCTCAGTCATGCTCAAATCAAAACGGTGTCCCTCCATGGTGCGCCCCACACATTGAAATGCATTGTGAAGCAAAGTATTGTTGTTGTCATAAACAAGGTGGTGAACACGACTACAGCTTTGTTGTTGTGAGCGTTCACCACTTTATTTATGTGGCTATTTACGGAGGCATGGCTGTGTAGAAGTACTGGATATTTGTTTTCAAGCGAAATGCGAGAAGATATTTGGTGTATTCGCCAACTATACCTTTAACCCTTCTATTGTGTTCGAATAGGGTTTAGTGTTCCCGGGTCAAATTTGACCCGTGTTTGAATTAATTAGTAAAGACTGAGAAAAAAAATATGTTGTAACTTATTATTCATACAAAAACATAACATATACTTACTTATATTTTATGTGAAATTATGACTTTTATCTTACTATGTACAAAACATTCTTAGTTCAAAATAGGCACAATTGATCTATTTGATTTCTTATGATGAACATAACTAATATACAAATATATTATTAGACCATGATAGGTTGATGAACAAAATCTTTCATAAAATTACACGCTTTTCCTTTCTTACATGTTAAAATGAGCAATTATTGTTACATATGTTGTGTTATTGGTCAAAATTAGCAGCATATACTTTCCCATGAAAAAAGGAGAAAAGTCAGTATAATATTATTAATAATAATAATATTTTGCCAATATTAATGTTGGTGAAATACTCCCACATGGCCAACATTTTCTTAAACTATTATTTGAAAACAAACACTGTGTGCATGGCACCCGTTGCCCTCTCATGCCATGCTCGTGCCATGTTCAGTCAGCCGCTGTTCCGGGTGGTATCACAGTAACCATAGTAACACCTATTGGATCTTCTTCAATGCCAGTGCAAGGTTTTTAGATAAAGGTTACAGATAAACATTAGTGAAGGTCTTCAAACATTAGTGAAGGCCTTCAAACATTAGTGAAGGCCGATTGCAGTCAACGAGCCGAATATTGGCCGATACCATAGGTGCAACATGTGCATCCCTAATGTGTGTGTGTGTGCGTGAACGAGAGGTTGTGTGCACAAGATCATACACAGGGGGTCAGACGTTTTGCGTGTCACTCTACAATCTAATTCATGTCAATATGCTTTCTTGGCATGACATCATTTTAATAATTTTACACAATATTAGTATACAGTTTTATTACTATTAAATTGTGTTTTGGTGTCATTGTTTGATCATTATTAGTTTGGCAACATTTATTATGTATTGTTCTGCATTAATAACCAATAATTACTTACTTACTTACTTAAAACCAGAACTAACTTTGTATAGCTGTTGAACTGGAATATTTAAACAAAGTCATCGTCAATACAGGCAGAAACAGTACGCAAACTAGGCCCACTAGAGTGAAACACAAAGCGCAAACAACATGCTAAATTACGTTACCTAGCTACAAACAGTCAATATTTCACCATGTCAGAGGATTATTTTAGCACGCTATATCAACCAGTGTCTTTTAGGCATGTTGCCGATGTGGCTGCAAGCAATTAAATGTGATCTTGGGTGGTGAATGCTCTTGCATAGCTTGATAAGTAAAGTAATTGGACATACAGTAACATCCACTACCAAACCTCTCTTAATCTCTTAACTTCTATCTTTCTCCAAAAAAAGAATCCTCCATTCTCTATATATTTTTTCTAGAATATTAGCACTTATTAGCCCTAATGACATGCTGCTTCTGTTGTTATCATAACAGAATGTCGGTTGCGTACGGAAACTGGTATATAAGGATCTCTTCTACTGTTGACTAATGTACTGTTTGTATAGCGCTTTGGATAAAAGCGTCTGCTAAATTATATAAATGTGTCTCATCACAGTTAAGTCATATTATTTAGTTTACATATCAAACAACACAATTAGGTGCACTTACACTTTAAATCTCACCACACATTTAGTTGATTTGAGAATATTCGCACTTACAGATAGCAGCTCTACATAGAAGCTTACATCTTCTATGTAGAGCCTTCCGGAGCTCAAAGGTTCAAACGATCTGAAGCGAGGGTGGGAGATATCTGCCAAGATACTCCTCGCTTCCTTGCTAATCTGTTCTGTAAAACGTTGAGTCATGGGCTTAGGTGTTTGCCAACCATTTTGCTTCCTTTGATGCAATCCTAAAATGTTTCTTAGATCTACAGTTTAGGTGAAAAGATACAGTAGAGATATAAGCAATTATCAACACTGATGAATGTATTATGCTTTAGAGACAATGATATTAAAAGGTATAGTCAGTGATTGTAAGCTAATACACATTCAAGTAAAATTCACCAAAAATCCCCTTACGGTCCAGTCCGCTAGTCCGCTACTTCAACAACAATATCCTAGCCTTCGCAATGCGTTTCCAATGTGTGGGGTAAAGCTTCTGAGGGAGCCCCCTATGGCATTGGAGGGAGAGGTGTTTTGGTTTTCATTTGAGTTCGAATTGATCTCGAGTGTTCCGGAGAGTGTTCCCCGAGTACCTTGTAAAGGCAGAGTTAGACATTCCTGCTAACTTGGAGAGCTCAGGTCAAAACAAACTCCCACAGAAGCTCCGCCCCAAACATTGAAACACATTGTTGTTGTGAGCGGTGTTCGTCACTTTGTCCGTGTTCCTCTTTACAGTACAGTGCCGGTGCTGAGCGCCAGATAATCCTTTCAGCGCACACACAGAGAACAGTAAGCTAGTGGAGATATTTGGTGAACAGTATTAGCTGACTATACCTTTTATCTGAACTTGAAGGCATCTTCTGCTGCCGTTCTGGAGTCCCAGCCCACAGTTTTATGAGCATGGCGCTGCTCCTGGACCACGGACAAACAGAGGGAGGGAGGGTACGGATGACCTCATTAGCGGCTGACAGAGGCAAGCTAGTAGCAGCCAACACGCTGCGAGCCACAGCTCTGATCCGCGTCGATCCGCGGGCATCAGAGGACAGTGTGACACATCAGCAGCCGGGCGCCCACGCACGTCTTTGGTTTATAATTAGGAGTCTGTGTGCACGCTTTGTGCACGAGTCGCACGGAAAATTTCCCTTTCTGGATTGACACTGTTGATTTGAACGAATGGAATTACAGATCGGTCGCTTTTGAAAGTTTTGTTGTAATCAGTTGCGGTGGATGGATGGATGAATGAAGTATTAATTGGAGGGATATATAAACATGGTGAATAGACTGTATTTTATACAGCGCTTTTCCAACATTCAGGCCACTCAGAGCGCCTCACATTCACACTGATGGTGATGACCGCCATGCACGCTGTGTGACCACGGGAACATATAGGGTTAGGTGTCTTGCTCAGGGACACCTCGACACTTGGTGAGGAGTTAGCAGGGTTGGAACCAGCGACGCCTGGATCACCTGTCTATTGTATTAATTGGAGGGATGGATGAATGATGTATTAATTGGAGGGATGGATGAATGATGTATTAATTGGATGATTGATGTATTAATTGGATGGGTGGATGGATGGATTGATGATGCGTTAATTGGATAGATGGATGGATGATGCATTAATTGGATAGATGGATGGATTATGTATTAATTGGATGGATGGATGATGTATTAATTGGATGGATGAATGATGTATTAATTGGATGGTTGATGTATTAATTGGGATGGATGGATGGATGGATTTATGGATGATGTATTAATTGGATGGGTGGATGGATGGATGGATGGATGATGTTTTAATTGAATGGATGGATGATGAATTAATTGGATAGATTGATGGATGGATGGATGGATGATGCATTAATTGGATAGATGGATGGATGGATGATGCATAGATGGAGATGTATTGTTTTCCTGAACATGCGTGACTAAATGCTAGGCACCTTGTCTTTCTCTGCCAGACTGTGTTCCACAACACCATGAACAAGATGAAGAACTTTAAAAGGCGTTTCTCTTTATCTGTTCCTCGCACCGAGACCATCGAGGAGAATGATTTCGCTGACCAGATTCATCAGTTCAACATCCGGCATGCTCAAGGTACTGCCATCCGTCACTCACAATCACAACGCTTCATTCTCATAGGGAATTTGACTTGAGGTTGAGGTTGGTGCACCGCAATACACACACATTTAGACACACAATCTCATCATTATTATTATTAATATTATTATTTAATCACGTTTTTTATTTACTAAAAGGCTTTGTGAAGTATTGTATCAATCAAATCATACAGTACATCATGATCATCAATATATGCAGTTTTGAATGTATTATTTAATGATAGTGTTCCATGCAAGTCAATGGGAGTTACACGGATTTCACCACAATATTGCCCATTATTTATAAGGGCCGTTAGTTTTGAGGTTAACTGACTTTGTTTCAGGCCATGCATGGTAGATGTAGCTGCTTACGTCAGCCTCCACAGCAGAATGCCGTTGGTGACACGTCCACTTATGAGACCAAAAGCGTTCCCTTTTTGCTCCATTGAAATTCATTACAACGCTCCATCTTTGTATAATTATAACATTTTTGGTCTGGGTTTTGGACTCCCAGCAGGAAGGTTGTGGGTTCAAACCCCAGAGTTGGTTTACCTGTAAGCATCATTGAGCAAGACACCTATCCTCTAGCTGCTCCTTATAACAATTGTACTCATGGTTAGTTGCTTTAGATAAAAGCATCTACTAAATTACCTAATAGCAAAAGTACTGGAGCAGACTAGTAACCAGAAGCTTGCTTGTTGAAAATCCAAACACAAGCATGTAGATTAGGAGGGTTAGGCATCTTACAGGTAGGTAAATACCGGGGTACGAACCCACAACCTTCCAGCTGGGAACCCAACACCCAGCCCACTAGACCACTAGACCGTCACAGGGAAGTGAGACGGCAGCTACGAGGAAGTTCAAATATGCAAAGGAGCTTAATATGCTGACCTCATCATAATCAGAGGTGCGGTCAAAACAGCAAGCAAAGGCAAACGCTCGCAAACACATACCCAAGAGGTCTGAGGGGGTGGTTCTCGCTGAACACACATGGATAACAGAGTAAGGGAGAGGGGAGGTAACCCAGAAAATACATGTAAGTGTTAAATGAGATTAAAACTTCTAACAGTTAAACTGGTTAACTTCTGTCAGTTTCATGTTGTTGCTTTGCTCTATGACGGTTTTAGTTTCAGGTTCTGTGAGCTTGCAAATGGCAAATGTTTGCAGTGAACGCTGAGCAAACGATGAACTGTATAAAAATGCTGGCTAACCTTGTTTGCTATTTTGAATGTGATTCTGGTGTTAAAGGGGATACTCCTTAAAGGTAAAGTCAGCTCAGTTGTCAAATTCAGAGAAGACCTCCTCACTGTCTGCTAGCTGCCTCTTCTGTGTACGTGTTAAAAAAATAATCTGGTGTTTCTACACAGCCCTGGCTCTGTAAAGTCCTCAACATACGTTCCGGGTGTCGAGTGGCGCTTCGCCTCGAGCACTACATACTCGACCTGGAATTTGTGTCATAGCGATATTCCCCAAAACGAAAGGTGGCATCGTATATAAAAATGTGTAGAAAGTTGAGGAAGTTGTGCGAACTCCCGTTTTTTCTATTGTTTTGAGAATGTGTAGTCTACAACTCTGTTACAGTTTATTACTTCTCAGGGAACACTGGATGTTTGGTGAAAGAGCCAGCACATAGGGACTATTCTGTCGGTTCGCCTGCTGAAGAAAAGCGTAGTTTGGAATGTATCCTAGATAGCCTATCTAAATGATCATCATACATCGTTTTTGCTGTTCACCGTTTGTAAATAAAAAGTTAGGCTACTAAATAACAACCATTTCTCTTGTCTTTATAGTCGAATCAGACTGGATATTATAGTATACTATACTGTTTTAATTCTGCTTCCACAATTACACTAAGAATGACAAGGCAATGCATAGGCTTATTCTTAAAATCTACCAGCCTCTAAAGAGAAGTGGACAGATGTGAACTGACATTTGGACGGAAGGTTTCTGACCTTCGCACAGAACCAGAAATAGGCTATTTATTGTTTTAATTCTGATGTATTTAGCTGTTAGGCCTGGCAACTAGGCAATGCCTATTCTGAAAATATTCACAACTATGGTTTGCAATGGTTGCTCAGTCCTGATCGCTCCCAATCTCTTTCCGGCCGTTCTGCAGGCCATCGGCATTATATTATATGAAGAAGACCCCACGTGGTGGACGTGCCAGTAACATAAAGGGGCTTGGGGGACGGTATCACTGTGGTATTGAGTGACTCAGTCCGCGGTTCATTTCTACATTGCCTTCAGTGTTCTGTCTTCTGACTGGAGGTACGGGGATGGAGGAGTGGTTTGGGGCCCCAAGGTTTTGGTTCCTTAGGGCAGGCGGGGGCGGGGCCTTGGATATTTGGGCTCAGTTCTCTGTTTCTCTGCATGCTCGTTTGTGGTTGGTGAGTTGGACTGATTGGCATTGCACGGACCGGGTTGGTCCGTGCAATGCCAATCCTTGCAAATCCTTGGGGGTCTGGGGTATGTTGGTGTGTAGGATCGTTCTGTCAATATCTTCGGGGTTCCATTCTCTGACTGAGATTGAGGTGGCTGGGGAGCGGGTCTGGGGTCCCTGG
>JAODUK010004354.1:0-10868 GCA_027564635.1 Typhlichthys eigenmanni
AAAGAATGTGTGAGTTTTCATAGAAAACATGAAATTGTCTGGGTGACCCCAAACTTTTGAACGGTAGTGTATATACTCAGGGGCAGTGGCGGCTAATGATATTTTTTTTACAAAGCGGTTTCCATTCTGGTTGTAGAACAACAGACCGGTTCTTTACTCTTGCAAGGATCCTTGAGGGGGCCTGGGAGTATGCCCTTCCAGTCTACATGTGAATTGTGGATCTAGAGAAGGCGTATGACTGGGTCCCCTGGGAGATACTGTGGGAGGTGCTGCAGGAGCATGGGGTGAGGGGGTCTCCTTTAAGGGCAATCTAATCCCTGTATGTCCAAAGCGAGAGCTGTGCATGGATGCGACACAGTAAATCTGACTCGTTTCAGGTGGGAGTTGGTCTCCGCCAGGGCTGCGCTTTGTCACCAATCCAGTTGGATATCGAGGCGTAGTCATGGTGAAGAAAGGTTGCAGTTCAGTGGCCTAGGGATCTCATCGCTGCTTTCTGCAGATGATGTGGTCCTGATGGCATCATCGGCCCATGACCTTCAACACTCACTGGATTGGTTCGCAGTCGAGTGTGAAGCGGCTGGCATGAGGATTAGCACCGCTAAATCTGAGGCCATGGCTCTCAGCCGGAAAACGATGGAGTGCCTACTCCAGGTAGGGAATGAGTCCTTACCTGAAGTGAAGGAGTTCAAGTACCTCGGGGTCTTTTTCGCAAGTGAGGGGACATTGGAGCGGGAGATTGGCCGGAGAATCGGAGCAGCGGGAGCGGTATTGCAATCACTTTGCCGCACCGTTGTGACGTAAAGAGAGCTGAGCCGGAAGGCAAAGCTCTCGATCTTCCGGACAATTTTAGTTCCTACCCTTACCTATGGTCATGAAGGGTGGGTCAAGATGAGGGCCCCGGGCTTCCTCCTGGCAGGGTAACTTCTCCTCCTATTTGATTTTCCATGCAGCGTCTTCAGAAACATTCTTTGTCTGGCCCCTCCCCTGAGACCAATTTGCCTTGGGAGATTATACCAGAGGCATTTAATATAACATAATAATTCATTTATGTTTAACATGAGAAGATCTTCTCTCAATGTTCTAAGGGGGGCTGCGTCCTAGCGGCCACTGTGCCACTGCTCAGGGGTGCCGCTAGAAAATTTGGGCCATATGAAAGTTTTTGTTAAATATTCTGGTGAATATGCACCAACGAGTGCCTTTCATTTGGAAATGTGTTTTACTTATGCATATAATATACTGTATATCAAGATACTGTACAGTATGTATTTAATAGCTAGACAATTGTACATTATAGCATTATAACCTCTGAGTTTGCTCTGAGTCTGAATGTTGTAACATTTGGCTATAAGCCTACAGACCTCCTAAACCTGACATGTTTTTAACTGAATTGTCCTCATTATTTAGACTACTAGATATGTATCCCAATATACAGTTCAGCTGATATGATTTTAACCCTTTGTTCCACTCACCTATAGGCTACTTTAACTCTCTTAATTTTATTTAATTCCAAAATATATGCTCCTGCAAATGTTTTATATTAATGTGTCTTTGTGTATTGAATGTTGAAAGGCATCCTCAAATAATATGTATTCTTCTTCTTATTATTATGCATATTCATATTATTAATATTCATAATATATTTTATTTGTCCTTTATTTTACCAGGTTAGTCTCATTGAGATTAAACATCTATTTTCCAAGAGAGACCTGGCCTAATAAGCAGCATACAAAGTTACATACAGAAGTGCAACAAGAAACCACAAAACATAAATCAAATAAAAAGACTAAAGATATAAGGTGATTATTTTAAAATAGCAGAAATATTAAATATATTGAGAAGGAAAAAGTACCAATAACTAAAACCAGGGTTTAAAGCACAGACATTCTTGTGATTTATTCCCCAATTCTTTTATCTTGGCTTTAAAAGCAGGTAATGATATTTTGTCTTTTAGATTTAAAACGCTCTGAAGCCTGTTCCAAGCGGATGCAGCATTATTATCAGCATCATCATTTTTATTATCATTATTATTATTTATGGCATGGCCAGTGGATAAGTGTCATATTTTAAAGTTGGAAAGCTCATATAATAGGTAACATTGATGACCCAGATGTGTATTGATAAGAGGTGGGTGGGGTCTGTACCTGTGACCATATACAGTAGTCTATCAAATCAAAACAAAACACTAGTGTTCCCTATTGTGCTGGATGTGGATAAGCAGGTTAATATGTGCTGTCAGTTTGTCAGCTTCTTTGTTTCTTCCCTGCTTGGCTCTTAGCATAATGGTTGTCATATTTGTTATTTGATGTCCCACATTATATCAAGTTAACTAGTTTATAGCTGCCATTGTGGCTCCAATTGATGTTCCGCAATGTAGTCGTGCATGCACCGTTGTTATTGTTTTGATTGTTAAACTCGTCTCAGCTTTAACTACAATATTGCATAGCACTAATTAGATTTTCATTCTAGAGCGTGTGGAGCTTGATTGTAGTGTTAAACACAAAACATTGTAAAAGTTTAAAAAATCCAAGTAATAAATATATATATAAATATAACACAAAACTGCAACATCTGTATTTTACTGTACTACTTTAAATATTGCAATGTATGCTTATAGGATAGAAAAAATACTACAATTACATACAGTGTAATACTGTACCTTACTTTCTTATTTATTGATATCATGACATGATTAATTATTATGTAAAACCAATGTGCTGTATTTAAGAACTTTGCTAATGCTATTAAACATAATATGATGACACTGACAAGGTTGTAAATATTCACATGTGGGCAAAGGACTTTCCCTATGGCAATTCTGCTTTTTTGCCTAATGTGAATGTGCAATACAATTGAGATTATGGATGATTAGGGGATTTCTTTTTGAAGAATGTATGTAGTGATATAACAAGCAATGAAAGCAATTTGGAACAGAGGCAATCACCCTGTTAGAGACGTATACAATGCCAGGGAGAGATTGCAGCATACTGATTTGGGTATGGACAATTATGAGTGCTCTAGGGCAGCAGAACAACAATTCTTAAATAAACTAAGGAGAATAGTCCAGCTGTTACAAAATGACAGTATGCTACAGTGCTGTAGCTGTCAGAAATGTATTCCATTCTTACAACAAGGTCTAAAATGTGATATTCTGGAAATGTAATGCAACTTTAACCTAACATGTAATGATAAATACAGGGCTCCTACAGTTTATGGAAAATAATAAAAAAGTATGGATAATGGTTTGAATAATTTCCAGGTCTGAATAAGTATGGAAAAAGACAAGAGAGTATGGACAAATATTTGGGTTTCCAGACTATTACATGTTTGGTGCAGGCAGTCAGCATGCACAGGCAAAACGTGTATCCCTGCGTGATAGCATATGAGCTAGCCATTTGAACCATTTATTAAAATGTATACATGTATTTTTGACATGAGTAGGTGCCACATGCACATTTAAAAATGTTTAATCTCAAACATATGTGTGTGATGAATAAGCAGGGATAAAAAATGTGAAAAGCTGGTAGGTAGGTTAGACATTGCTGATGCTTGACAGTAGATCTGGATTAGCTCCTAGAGATCGGTTACAACTGTCACCGATACGATCCTCTATTTAAGTCAGTATTGGACCGATATCCAATCTCAGTATCGTATCGGTGCCATCCCTACAGGAAATTAAGGGTTTGACGCTCAAAATGTACTTTGACATAGCCAGGTTTGCCATGTTAGCCCATGTGTGTGACACATGTAGCATTTGCTGCTTAGTTTGACATCTACTGGCCGAAAGTCATATAAAGCCACTATAATAAAGTGGCTAATAAAGTGGCCCAAGAAACCGAGGTATGAAATTAATGTGGATCAAAAATGTTGGTGGAATGACACACCTATTTATAATTTTAAAAAATCTGGACAAAAGAATTGCAACCAAATTTAAAAAGAATGTGTAGCAATATACAGTAATTGAATTGTGTGTAGCCTACATTTTTGGTGTTAATTGATTTGTAAAATGTACTGCAATGTCTAGAAATTTAAGTCTGGAAAAGTATGGAATTTGTAAATGGAAAATGTGTAGGATCCCTTTAAATAAACCTTGTAAAAAACACTATATTTACTGTAGACCTTAGATTTTTTTTGTTACTCAAATTATATAACATTTAGCCTACAGAATCACAAATCCTGATTGTAATACTGTAGTATAATGTGCAGTAGGTTCGCAACACTCTTCCTATGCTAATATATGAATGTTGGTGAATTTTACGGCTCATACCATGTGATTTCTTTACAGGATCCATCACATTAACTTTATACCCTGTGGGATGTATTTTAAGTGTTTTATCTCACCATCAGGAGTCCCTCTAAATCTCACTAAAAGTTAATAGCTAAGATTAAGGGGAATTCTGTGCAATTCTGACCTGTGCCTCATTTTGCAATCTCTCAACTGTGGGCATCGTTTGTGAACAAAAGCTAATAACAATATTCAGTTCAGACTTCTGGCGATTTCCACTGTCGACTCCATATTATAATTGAAACAAACAGGGCCATAGCCCTAACACTCACCTAAACATGTCCTTGGAAGTCTTTATCATTAACGCTTAAAAGATACCCCATATTTGGGCCGTATTTTGCGCTGTGTGCATGCTTGTTGTTTTAACGTTACTATCATGAAAACAACATGCAATTGTTTCCTGTTATTTCTTTATTAGCTTGATTGATTTACTAGCGTGGTCTTTCTGTGTACATATGAATTATAGATGTGAAAGCTGTGGATCATGTATTAACAGGGATGCAGAATGGCTGCGTGTACATGCTGGTGCTTGTGAATTGTTCTTAATCCTTAATCAGTCCCCAGAGATAAATATTCACCATGCAGCAGTAATGAGGTGCACAATCAACACTTCAATGCAAACACACCATCCCCTGTGTTGCGCGCACACACACACACACCCATACCATATTGGCGCTGGCAGGGACAAAGCCCCTCAGACAACCAAATAAAGTGCCGCATCAGACATCTGTTAGTGATTCTTTCAGGCATTCCCATTGAATCCTCATGTTAGTGATTCTTTCAGGCATTCCCATTGAATCCTCTGAGGGCTATGCTATAGGGGATTGCAAAGCATTATAACATACAACACTCCCCAACCTGTCTGGTGTGTCTACTGAATACAGCAATGCAACTGGTGGTAAGAATTGTCCCCTTTAGCTTCCATTAACTGCCACAGTGCTAGCATATATCACATGGATACCTTACTGTACTGTACTGTCCAGAGCAATACCATGGTACAGGCATAGAACTATACAGGTGGAACAGTGAGCTGCCACTGAGTGACAGGACTGACCTTACTACTACTACTCATAATGATAGAGAATTATACGTAAAGCAGTTTGTATACATTTAAATTAAACAAAGTAACCGTTTAACACAAATGCAGTGCAGTTTTGGATGTATTTTCTAAAGCCAGAACCAGTGAAGGATACATGTTGTGGTCTCTGGGCTGTGCAGTTCACATTTGACCTCACATCTTGCCTGGCACTAATTATGTGAAAGGCAACGACAGACGGTGAATAGTCTACGGGGAAAACATCCCCACACACACGCAGATACTTTTGCAATAGGTAACAAGTAGAGGTTACCTAAGTTACCAATAAATAGCCATTAGAAGAACCAGTAACTTTGCATAGCTTAAAATGCTTTCTCTGAGGCATCAATTTAAGGGTTTCTATGTGTAGTTCTATTGTGGGCCAGTTATACTGTATAAGAGCACATAGTGTGCAACTGAACTGTTGCTCAAACACAATTTGGATAGACATGGTTTGTTCAAATGTAAATGGATATGACTGGACATGGGCATGATTATAAGATATGTAATACATTATCTGCTTTTGTAATTCAAACTTGCGTTCCTATATTTTCCGTACATAATCTCTCTAAATACGGTATGCCTCAATAATGGTTTAGTTAGGTTTGTGTTATACAGTAAACTCTTATAAAGTAAAATGTACATTTTTGATAGATTGTATGCAAACATAGAACACAAACAATGTAAGTGCAAACCTGGCAATAAAACCAATTCTGATTCTGTTTTCAAGTAGTATGATATGCATCTACTGTAAAATGGGAACTGACGGTGTCGGACTACAAACCAATCACCAATACACAAATAAACAGGAGCAGATACTGTAGGCTCTGAAGTAGTGTAAAGGTCCAAATAGTAATAAAAACATCACATATGTAAAGTTAGTCCTTTATATGCTTTAGCCCACTCCAGCCAGCTAATCTTGCCCTTGCAGCTGCCTCATTTGGATCCGCTTGGGCACAGATGTCAGAAAGCACTCCTGCACATCTCTCCTATTAAGAAAAAAACTGATTACAGATTTAAATGTATGTAATTACAGAGGGCATGATAATTGAGGACGAACAGTAATCTTCTTGGGGAATTTTACGGTGAGATGTTCTGGGCTGGCATCAGCTCAAATGTCTCTAAATCCAAAAGAAGTGAGGCGTCAAATGTAATGCTCACGCTCCTACAATTGCAATCACAGATTTCTCGTTTTGTTCATAATCTTTGTTCCGCAGATGTATTTGATTGTTCCAGGATCATTATCTTTTCGAACCTCCAAACATAATTGGAGCATAGCATTGTGATTAGGCGGAATTGCTGACAACGGTTTCAGAGACTGCTCACACAAGCCCTGTGCACTGAATGCTTGTGAGACAATGACGTTTTGACACAAAAAATCATTCAGTTAGATACAGTCTATTTCTGACGCTCATCCATAACGGATGATAGTGTGCATTTGTGTGCGACATGAAAGTTCAGCAAAGTATTTCTTCTGTAGAGAGAAACTCTACAGACTCTAAGTTTTTTTGTCTTTCATAACCAAGTCAAAAAATATATAGGTCAGTGCAAGGAAATATATTAACCTGGAGGTATGATCATGCAGCGATAAAAGAGGAATCATATGCTATGCTAAATTCAAATGTTGTCACATATTTGCCCTCATTTTCTTGTGACTTTCCTCGATGGTAAAGGATCACATACATATTTGAGCTTTCATTGACATGTGCCTGTTTGAAATATTCAGCAATGCTTCCAGTTTGAAATATACAGCATTGCTTGCAGTTTGTTAGGTAGCTACATCATTTTGAAATTAGGCAGAAACAATAGAATAGCATTAGAAGCTTATGATACTGTACCTCAAGCACAGGCACAAAGCTTTCTTGCTTGACCACAATATTAAAAAACAGTACTATAGCTACTGAGTCTGTGCAGCTTTCTACCACTTCATAAAGAGCAATAAGTTAACTTCATACCAGCTACGTACAAATAATACATGCACAATGCACACAAAGGATTGGTTTAAAAAGCATTGTTCCATTTGTGGAGTGAGGTGCAAAGGCACATCATCGGCTGCCACCTTGTTAGGAGATGCGTTCTGCAATGTTACTGAAAGATAATCTAGAGAGGAATGCTCATCCAGACCACCTACTGTACAGTCCCAGAAGTGATGGTTTTGAACCACAGAACTATCAACTACAGCAACTACTGTGGATGATATATGATGCAAACTGGTGGATTATACGCTGATAATGTCATTTCCATTAACCTGTAGGGCTGTGCAATTAATCGAATTTAGATTTTGATGTCAATGTTGGCTCACAACAATCACAAAAACACTTATATTTTGCACGCAAGTAAACTCTTATTTTGTCTTGTGTTCTGAATGACACATACTTTGGCTTCTCACGGGGAAACTATCTCACAGAAGTATTGCCACGTTTTTTAAAGTGCAGTATTTGTAACATCTTTCCAAAGTCAATGAGTAATCGTGTTAAATAATCGCGATTTCAATACTGACCAAAATAGTATTTTTTTCCATAATTAAGCAGCCTTAATACAGTTTAAACATTTTCTAAATGGTATTGTCAGCGATGAACATGCTTAAAAACATCCAAATAGTCATCTTTGCTCTTGTATACAGTATGCTTGTACTAGTCTACAGTATCTGTTTGAACATTTCTGAATTGTTTTATTTGTATTGAGGAGGTAGTGCAATGACTGTGTTTGTAAGTGTATGCAGCTACTAACTAACCTAATGGCAAGTACACCGTTTGATGCGCAGTTGTACTCTGTATTAGGGCAGTTGTTTGAAAAGAGAGAGGGCCAAGCAGTGCGATTACCTCCCACACACATTCATTAATCAACAGTACCTGGCCAAAGGATGAGCTACACATGGGCCATGCCATCTGGTATATCCCTTTACTACTGGTGCCAGCCTTAGAAACATGAACATACTGTATTGCAGCCTGTCTTTCATGCTAAACAACAAGCCAAGCAATTATCTATGTAAAAAAATAGAAAAATACTATCTGCACCCAGGATGAAAAGTCATAACTAGGTGTATTGAAGCAGTTAATTAAATTAACTTCGCCAGAGCATACCGTCTATTGTACACGAGCTGTTGAATATTAATCTCATTCATCTACCAGAAACTGCACTCCTTGAAATGTGCAATGTAAGTGTGTCATAAAAGTAATACTTAAAAGAATTTCAGTTTCATCTTAAAGATAAAAATGCTGAATGAAAAGGCATTTGTACAGGCGCTGTACAAAAGGTGCTCACTGAACCTATGTAAATAAATTGCACTATGTTGCCATAACCAATGAGAAGCACAAATATGCTCAATAACTAAAGCGACTGTAGTAAAATGTCAGCACATTTCACCTGATCTTATAAGATATTACAGTACATAAAGTAGATACAGTATTTTGAACTGAAGATGCGTGTACTGTAATGGACCTAATGTATGTACTGCTACAACAAAGGTAGATTATGATTCAATCTCCCATCAAAGCAAATTCTACAACATTGTGGTATATTTTGTACAGACATACCATTCTAGGCTTCAGAAGGACAGGCGTTCTGTGAGTTACTGTACATGTTGTTTTCTTTTGTTTTTCTGCTGTCCTGGCTTGTTTCCATTATAATCTATGGAGCCTGGATACTGGGGCTCATCAGAACCCTAAAGTGAAAGGCTGATTAGATTTTGATGATAAATGATTGTCATAGTTGGAAGAGGTGGGAAATGAGATCCAGGTTAGAATTGGCCAGAACTCCCCTCTAACAATAGGCCTAGAGGCTTTATAGAAGCAGGTCAATGATCTTTGCTTCTCCATAAAGCCATAGTTTAACCAGCACTCAAGTTGGGGGTTGAGCAGTAAAGCCATGAATTGATCCTTGTGACTATGAGGAGTGTGTTGGATAGTTTTACCCTCTCTTTAACCCTAACCCTCTATCTTTATCTCTATCTCTCGCTTTGATCTTTCTCTCACTTGCATTGTTTAACGTGTGCCATCTATCTATCTACCTTTGTTCTCTCTATCTCTGCAGGGTAAATGGTTCAGCCGTAGCCCCGACCTCCTGTGAATTGTTTGACTCATTTGTGTGAACTGAGATACCGCACATGCTGTAGAAGTTGTATGTGCATGCTTTTGTCCAAAGACACCGTTATACCGAAAATAAACTAGAACAGTTGTTTTTGCTCAGGAGTTTTATGTACAAGCAAAAACTTAAACTGGGATGCATTCTAGTAATTTCTGTACACCAGTAGCCCTACTAGGGGGGTGGTGGAGTTCTATGAAACAGAACAGTGTTGGTCAACTTACAGTATCTTGCTGGGGATCAACCCGACATGCTGGGTAACAAGCCAGCATTTTTTTTTTTGTGTATAATTTAGAATATTTATTCATATGTATGTATTTAATGAATTATATTCATATTGATGACCTTGTGTTTGTGTGTGTGTTTTTGACTGAATAAGTGCGAAAGAAAGTTGCACCACTGCTGTTAAATATTAATTATGGATGATGATCCATGTTAAAATGTTTCTCATTGCTCAGTAGACACTGATTTTGGATTGAAGCCATTGTACATTACAGTAAATTACCTTTGCAAGTGGATGCATAATACAGCAAATACATGCTTAGCTTTATGCTTTATGCTGTGACAATATTAGCATTATATTATTTATTTATTTATGTATTTGCTGTTTACATGGTCCATGCCAAAATTGTAATATTGTCATATTCCAAAATATAGTGAATTATGATTCTGAAAGGTTCTCTGTATCAAAGCTAGCAGGTAGTGCACGGCTACAGCAACATCAGCAAATAAGTCACCAATACTGGAAACAGAGGAAACTATATAGGCTGACAAACATACAAGACCTTTTTTTTAATACAGAAATCACGTGGATGGACCTTAAAGAGGTCTCTAAAATATGCGAGAAAAATAGACTTGAATACTGTCATTATAACGTTGAGAGAAAATATTAGGCTATTATAAAGAGATGAGGACATTACCCCATCACCAGTGTAAATGACACAGTAGACCTACTGTATGGGTCTGGACTCTGGAGTTGATTGTTGATCCAAAGTCTGCTTGTCTACACATTTTATAATACAGCAATCGCAGTACATACCAGTTGATTGACTGAATTTCTTTATTGATTTGATTGAGTGGCGCCTAAAACAAGAAAGAAACTACAAAAAAACATCAAAAGGATAAACACAATAAAGCCTAACATTTTATTTCCGTTGTGTTCCATAATTAAAGGATCAAAACGTTAATAGACCCTTTTCACATGCAGAATACGTCAAACCGTAAATGGTCAGGTGGGTAAATACTAATATACGTAGTTTACCAGTTTTCGTTGACTGAGCGCCAGCAGGTATCATACGGTATTACGGTAGTGAGATCTAGTAAGTGCTAAGCTGCTAGCACGGTACCGTACCAGTGACGGCTCCTGCTCCAAAAATTTGGGAGGGCAATTGTTTTGGTGACCCATTCAATAGCCTAGGTAAATGAAAG
>JAODUK010004355.1:0-10868 GCA_027564635.1 Typhlichthys eigenmanni
AGACTCTCTCTCTGTTTTTTTATTTATATATATATATATATATATATATATATATATATATATATATATATGGGTAGTCATGACATTAAGACTAGCTCTCTCTTTCATTCATCATGACATTAAGTCTCTCTATTTCTCCCCCTGGGCTCGGGCGACCCAGAGCTCCCAGTGTCCATCGTGAAGCCTCTGCGCGACCGCACGGCCCTGGAGCGTCACCGCGTGGTCCTAGAGTGCACCACATCCACGCCCCGCTGCAGCGCCACCTGGCTGAAGGACGGGGAGGAGCTGGCACTGCCGTCGGAGCGCATGGAGGCGGTGGCCGACGGCTGCTCGTGCAGGCTGGTGATCCACCAGGTGGCGACGGAGGACGAGGGCACCTACAGCGTGGAGGTCGGGGAGCGCACGTCCGCGGCCAGGCTCATGGTGGAAGGTAAACGCCGGGGCACGGATGCCATTAGTCTCAGCCTCTTCCGTCCATCAGCACTACGTCACATAAGCAACTCTGTGCTGAACATCTGACACATATCCCGTTTAAGCGCAATACCGAATATTGGAAGTGATACTGTCGATTTCCATTGGCGGTGAGCATTGTATGCATCTATTTCCTGTTTAGTTTATTTTGTGGCGTTTATTCTGCCGTGTTTATTCTGGGGCGTTTATTCTGGGGCGTTAGCCTGACACAATGAACGACGTCCCTGATGGTTCTGTGTAACAAACCATCGTCGTCCATTGACACTTAGGAAAGAACCCGTGGCATGTGGTTGTTTATCACAGGCTCACGTCCCGCCCACACCACGGCGGCAGCTGCCGATTGGTCCGTTTGCAATGCACCGCTACAGCTAGCCATAAGACCCTCCCCCTCCCTCCTGCTTACCCCCCTGCCAGGCCAGGAGCTGGTGGTGGTGCAGGAGCTGCAGGACGTGGAGGTGACGGAGCCCGAGCCAGCGTCCTTCCAGTGCCGGGTATCAGTGGACATCGGGCGGCCCCCGGCATGGGCCCTGAACGGGCAGATCCTGCGGCCGGGCCCCTCGGTGCGCCTGGAGAGCCACAGCACGCTGCACACGCTCACCCTCAGGGACACCTGCTCGGCCATGAGCGGCACCGTGCGCTTCACCACGGGGAAGGCCAAGAGCAGCGCCGCGCTGACCGTCAGGGGGGAGGAGTAGCGGGAGACGAGGTGGGGGAAGACTTGGGGATGAAGGAGTGGGAGAGGGTCGGGGGGGCGTAGAGAGGGGGATGTGGGAAAGAAAGACGTAGATTAGGGGGGCTCAGAAAGTGACTTTGGAAGTGCGCTTCACGTGCGCAGCAACTTCTGTTGTCGGACCTTGGGGGCTCCTGTTTGAATGCAAGGGTTAAATGTGCTCAGTGAGGTGGGGTTCAATCACGGTATCCCTTTTTCTTCAGCACATGCCAGTGTTTCTCAAATGGGGCACATGTGCCCCTAGTGGTACTAGGAGGTACTGCAGGGGGAATGTGATAACTGCAACAATACGTGTATCTTATTTATACTTTCAACTTTCATTTAGGCCTATAGACAGTGAAGAGAATGGCATTTATATATGTTTTATCTTGGACCCATAAAGGTACAAATTGTTTGATAATTACTTAAAATATAATGTAATTTTGCAGGTTTGAAGCAACCATTGACATGCAATACTATTTTTATATGATCAAATCCTATTTATAGGTTTTTCTCTTGTGTGGTTTTATTGAAAAAAGGTTTTAGTCCGTTACGTAAAATCAATGAAAGTGTGTTTGATCTATGGCAGTATTATTTCATGCTGCAGACTGAGCAATATGTAAAAATCAATGACCAATGTGGTAGCATTATCATGAACACAAAAATTAAATAAACAATATGACAGTATTCAGAAGATTCATTACAACATATTCTACACTATACTTGGTCAGTAGCTGGCTTGGTTTGTTCAGTAGCTGGACTAACATTCTGAGTGATGAAAACAAAGGCAGTTCACATATATTGTTGACGCATGTTGTGATGACATTTATCAATTCTAAGGACTTGTTAGTTATTATGTTACTGTTACATACTTTTGCAGTAATTTATTGCTATAATTTTTTAATTCACAGCTAGCCTGTAGCTAGATAGAATTAGCATTTATTTACTGTAGTAAGATGTATGCAGGTGTAGACATTGCTGGGTGTCTGTGGCTACTCAATTGTTTATTATGGGATGTTGGTCAATGCTGCATGCTTGTACAGACACCAGCATCTAATAATGTGAAACCAATGGTGGATGATTGTGAATTATTATTGATTATTGTGGACATGGACTGCACAATATATTGACCCATAGATGCTATATAGTATATATACTCAGTCTTCACTGTGATGTCATCACACCAGAGATGTTATATAGGCAGTGTTTTTTAATAGACTCAGTCACTGTTATTTCATTGCATGAGAGACACTGTTTATATAGTGAGTGGTTAATACATATCTCAGTCACTGTGACGTCATCACACCAGATACTCCATATAGTCAGTGGGTATTAATATCTCAATCACACCGGAGACTCCATCTAGTCAGTGGGTTTGAATATCTACATCACACCAGAGACTCCATCTAGTCAGTGGGTTTGAATATCTCCATCACACCGGAGACTCCATATAGTCAGTGGGTTTGAATATCTCCATCACACCGGAGACTCCATATAGTCAGTGGGTTTGAATATCTCCATCACACCAGAGACCCCATGTAGTCAGTGGGTTTGAATATCTCCATCACACCAGAGACTATCTAGTCAGTGGTTTCTAATGAACATCTCAGTCACTTGCGTCACATCAGAGACACCAGGTTCTGGTAAAGCTCCTGCAGCCTGGTGAGCACCTCCTCGTCCTGGCCGTGGTGAGACCTGAGTAGCGCCCCCGCCACCGTCGCCGTCTCCTCGGGGCAGAACCTCGCCCCCGCCAGCATGGAGCCCAGCTCCTTGCACAGCCCCGGGGGCAGCCACCCCGGCGTCGTGGTCACTTGGCAGCTCTCGATGGCTCCTCCCTTGACATGGATGTCCACCTCCGCCGTGCCGCCGCCACGCAGCCCCAGCGTCGTGCGGACGCTGAACTTTGGGGTCCGGCCGAACCGCCACTCCCAGCTCTGGAGGTCCCGGGCCATCCTGTGTATCCCGGGGAACGCCAGCTCGTCGCTGGGGTCGAGTAGCCGCACGGGGCCCCTGGACCCAAACTCTGAACAACACGGAACAGAAAAACTAGATTAGGATACTTTTGGGACAAAACATCAAATCTGATATTAGGATAGAGAACATTATAGTTTATCACAGTAGAGGGCATACAATTAAAGTAGTTTGTGACATTTATACTGCCATCTACTGGTGAGGTGTAACTGCTAGCAGGTGCTAACTCAGTCCATAAATGTTGTGGAACGTTTGTCTTTTTTAAATAGAGGGTATATTATTTACATGATAGAATAAAACATTATACAAGGTAAAGTTAATACGCGACTTTCGCATACACACACACTGCCCCCCCCCCCCCGCCCGCTGACCTGAATTGTACTGAGCAGCCACAGCGTCCTGGATGCTCTCGGAATCCAGCGTGGGGTCGTGGTCCAGCAAGTTGCACACGGCGGAGGGCACGCTGGGCGTGGCGTTGCTCTCGATGCCCAGGCTCGTTGGCTTCAGCACGGCGGAGAGCAAGCGACGGTCCGCGGAACACAGCAGAGTACAGTGATGGTAGGCGACCGTTCTCCCTAGCTTGGCCGCGGTTCCTGATCATAAATAACGTTTTGGGGTTGACAGTGGCACACACACACGCCTATGACCTGAGGTGTTATTCGCTAAAATTATGAGATATGAGTGCTGCTACAAGATTCAACCAACGTGCTATCAAAACATGTTTCCACCTGTCTCAAATTGCCTAAATGTTCCATTAAACATAATGTATTTGTTTAGGATATTTTAAAAAGGAGTTTAGAGGTAGATGCTGGATAAAGCCACCTGTTGATTCGCAACCACGCCCACTTGATGACTATGGATATTGGTGGACTGATGGAAATCATAGCGAGGCACAGCAGCAGGTTAATATTAAGATAATGTAGGACACCGCGTGTATTATTATGGAGGCATGTTGCTTCCACTCCACATGCAGTTATCTTCAAAACTAAATTGACTACCTGAGATTTTATAATGTCCGTTGAGCAGAATATCGAATCTCTCCGTCGCCCGGACGTCCAGATGCGGCCGGAGGGCCTTCAGAGCGCCGGTGATTACCCGGAGGTTTCTCTGACGATCGTAGTTTTTCTTGGAGGTGAAGAAGGAGAAGTTTACGTTTCCCATGTCGTGGAAGACTGTGCCCCCGCCGCTGCGCCTGCGGGCGAGCGCAACTCCCCTCTGCCGCATCAGAGGAAGGTTACATTCCTGCCAGGGGTTCTGGTGCCTCCCGATCACCACCGCCGATTCGTTCTGCCACAGCAACAGCAAGGTCCGATCCTGAAAGTCCACGTTGTCGTGAATCCAGTCCTCCAAAGCCAGGTTCTCGAAGACGTCCGTGGACAAGGATTTGAGCACCAGTCCTCCTGACCCCTCGCTCCACTCAGTGACAGCGGATAAGCTGCTGGCAAACCCCCGCCGAAAAGACACACCCAGTCTGCCTCGAAACAACGACAGTGTCCATAAAATCATTGTTTCTGCCGGTCATTTTATGGCAGGTGAGCGAGTTACTGACAATTGGTAGTTTGTTCTTAACCTGAAAGTAACCACCATAGGGTACATTATGGATGTTTAGGGTAAACACGTGTACACATGCTTCCTGTTTACTTTGCAGCCGTTCCTACCATTCCTTTTTTTGATTACTGCCGTATATTGACGTGGGGTGGTATCGCAGCAAAAATAAATAATCAAAGACACTTCACTAGACATTTTACTAGCTTTTGCAATATATATATATATATGCTTTTGCAATATATATATTTCTTTATTATTGAACAAAAACGTGGGGTAGATTAAGACCGATACAATCTTATGATATTTTGCAGTAATTTTAACAACACTCTGGAATACCAGTAAGATTATTTACAATTTAGAACTAATGCCTTATCCCATAGGCTCATTTTTGATAGATGTCTGAGGTTTTGTGGGCATTGTCATAGAGTAATCATATAAGATGCCAAATTCTTAAAATGAGGGAAAGAGCCCACTGTGTTGTTTGGGAAGGATGGCAATAACTCTGCAGTGCAACATAAATGGTCTACGTTGTTGTAAACAACAAAAACAAGAAGTTTATATTCATACACAGCAACACCAGTGGTAATTTAAACTAATAATGAATTTAATTATTGTACACATTAGGACGATGTGTACATAAATAATTAATTGTATTATTTGTATGTAAAGTTTAGACTATGTCACACAGTGTATTATAATTATAGTGTAATACAGTGTATTGCTATGAATAGTTTGTGCCTGCATTGTTGGGGTTGCCTTCTCTGGGTCAAAGGTCAGGAAACATCCCCTGGGAGGAGTCCTCAAGTCCCAGGCACAAGGATACAAAGCTGTATCCTAGCAACACAGTCTTTCCTATCTACCACGCCTCACACACTCATACACAACAGTAGTGGGAATGTCTCTCTCTCTTTCTATTCACTTCATTTACAGACTGCTGTGCTGTGCTGACACTTTAGTTTTGGTGCGTGTACATGGACGTGCTTTCAGAGGAGGGAGGCATTGAGGATGACTGAGAGAGATGCTTAATAACGGCTGATTTCCAGGTACTGGTAAGCGCCATGTAAATCTTTGAAAGTATCTTAACTAACCTGAGTGTATTATAGCACTAGCACTGTAAAACGGATGTGTGGTTTCCACTTAACGTGGTTATATTACTTTGACTGTTAAACATATTAACACTGGTAGTTGCGTGGCCGTGGTGTGTTACATTAACAGAGCCTAATCATGAAGTAAGAGCAAGTTAAAAAGGAAGTGTGTGATCGCTGTTGACACACACACACACACACACACGATTAAACACATGTACATTCAAGCTCTGCTATTGTTTTGTCTTACGATGTTACAGTGTAGTGTTATCCAGAGCTGTTAAATACTTAAGTACAAATACTTAAGTACTGTACTTAAGTAGCTTGTTTGAGGTATCTGTACTTTACTCAAGTATGTATTTTTCTGACAACTTTTTACTTTTAGTCCTTACATTTTTACACAAATATCTGTACTTTCTACTCATTACATTTTCAAAACAAGCTACAGTAGTTACTTTAGTGTTATTGTGTTTGGAAACAATTAAGAGGACATTTTGATTTATTTTGCATAATTGAGTGCCTTCCCAAATCCCATATCATCAAGACTGATTTCAAACCTAAAGAGAAGAAATACTATCCCTGGTAGGCCTATTTGCATATTACGTAACAAGACTGAACAGACAAGAAAGGCTCTTTCAATATGCTACTGTAATTAATTCAGATTTACCAGAATATAGGCTATTATAAATGAGAGACGGAAAAATAAGCATTTACCCATAGGTTCTCATCTACATCTTGGGCAATACACTTAAGTGATAATCGTTTGCCATGCCTGATCCAGCCCTAGAAATAGTATTCAGTGGGAAGCAGCTGTGCTTGGTCTAATTGTTCTAAATAGTATCAAATATTTTAGATTTGTAATATACAGTATTTTTTATCTGATATTGTGCTATTGCAATCTAGCCTCATATTGGTGGTGGCCATGTCTATGAGAAAAGAATCCATGAAATATGAAAGATGTAGGGTCTACGTTGAATGCATTTTGTGCCAAAGCAATGAAAAATAATCCAGTTTAGCCCACATATACTGCTGTTGTGCTCACCATGTTAATTGGGTCCTATCAATTGTAAAAAATGATCAGGATATATTATAACAACATTATTTAGATTATATTTTAATATATCATTAAAACATTAATGTACTCTCGAGGTTCAGTTAGCTTTTGACACCTTTGATGCTATATTAACACTTTTAATAATTTTTACAGTGTTATTACAGTTTAATGAGATGTTAAACCATTTTTCTGTGCAGAGACAAGCTAGTAGAAAAGGTGAATAAATGTTTGTAAGTGTTAGAGTCATAAACGTACAGTCTAGTGTCATTTAAGATCTCTGCATATGAAACTGCATGTGACGAAGAATAATATGAATCTTTTATGGAATTTAAAATGGAGAAATAATCCCATTATAACAGCGGTATAAGTTTATCAGTAACCCAAATGGCCGACTGTGTTTTTTTCTGCAATTGCAGTGATCATTTAAGAATGTTTCACCATTGTTGGCTTGAGGTCAAAGACTGAAGACAGACCTGGCAATAGCTTAGTGATTATACTGAGCGCACATCTGCTATAGTGAAGGGAGTGATCTTATGTTTCCATGTCTGTGGCCTGTTATCTAACTGCCTGAATTACTAAAAAGATGAAAGCCCTCGCAGATGCATAATATTGAAGACTTGTCTTGTGTTAACACATGTGCATACAATAGCTTCATAACAAACTGAATTGAACAGAATCAAAGAGAAGAGAGTTGGTTCAATTAAATACTAGCACATGAATGAAAGTCAATATTTATTTGGCATCCCTCCATTCTCTGCGATTGTCCCTATTATGTTTAAACCGCCTTTGACAAACACTGGGGTGACCTCAACTAGTAAACCCCTGGTGGTCAGATTTCACAAACCCATTTAGACCCTTTATTGTCGTGTACAGAGAAAAGACGGCAATCTTTCACTATTTCAGTGTCTCATTTGGAATAAAATGCTATGACACCTTTTGCATACTATAAGATTGTAGGTTTTAATGTGTTTAGTTTTTCCAGGCATCTTTATTGGTTTAGTATGGTTAATAACTATCATACAAACTACAGTACCATAGTCAGCAATGCAGGATGAGGTTTACTGGAATGCTGGTTGAATTGTGTGGAATGGTCTCTCCCCTGGACTTTTAACCTATAATTCTGAACTCATTATTCTGTCCGTGTGTCCGTGCCTGTGCGTGTGTTTGCGTTTAATGCCGCACCACCTGGTCGCTAGGCAACATCCTATTCAAACCCATGGCAGAACATAAATGTGATCTGTGTTTTTTTTTTCCACACTCATCATTCATTGCAGGAAGAGCAGGTGATATATTGTTAACATGTATATGAATGCAAACTTTTTACAATCAGTGCGACTTTCTACTGTTCCAGATTTTGTTCTCTGCTGCTTTGTCTCCTCAGAGTTGGCTTGGTTACTGCCAGAAATACTGTACTGCAAAGAATACTGGGTCATGCATTGTATGTTTAGCAGCGAGTGAGTGTTGTTAGATTTACAAAAAGATTGCAAGTCTACACTGGTTTGACATTTAAGAGGCGTCTTCGTCTGTGATTAGACCAGTTTGAAGCTTAAAGGGGTTAGTACGCTTTTAAAAGGATGTTGAAATGTAGTTAAACAGTCAAATCCTTGACAGTGTTGCTTCCATGTGGATACTTGTTATGAAATATGTATTTTGTCATTAATTCTTCCATTGGTGTCCATTGTTCATTAAAAAAAGCCTTCAAACATGTTGCCATGGCCATAACAAAATGTGATTTCTCACTGAATTCTGTGGTATGCGGTTAATTAAACACTGCAACGAAATGGATAATTTAATTCCCCGCATCAGCGAGCAGGGGAGCGAGTCGAAGGCCTTCACCAAAGTGCAGCATTAGTTTAGTTGAGCTGTCCCTCTCTCCAGAGGCCTGAGAGCCTCAGGCTTATTATCCTTTCACAAGGCGAGGTCAGTGTTCCCTTACTCTGCATAGTTCTATGGGTAGGCCAGGTACAGTCTCTGGAGGACACCTCCATTGTTGTTTTTTGACTCGGCTCTCTTCACGTTTGTCCTCCAAAACAGGAGAGTTCCTGGCCTCGCCATGGATACCTGCCTAGGAGAAAGAGCCAGAGCGGGCAGGGAGGGTACAGGTTTGTCATTAATGCACGTACCCACATATGCACACGTATACAACATTTATTATTTATAGGCTAAATTTAAGTAGAAGTTATGAATCTTTGTAGAAGCATTTTTAAACCAATAGAAATAGTTGATTTCCTGCACATTTAACATTAGTGAGAAGAAGTGGGATTCATTGATTCATTCTGAGACTTTGCACTTTCCAATTTAGTTAATTCGTAACTGTTTGTTTTTACAACCAAACAGTGTATTGCTATCATCGGCAATATAATGGTATTTCTGGAAGACCACCCACGTCATTTTACATAATTCTCCAGGTCCTAGTAAACTAACGTAAGGAAACTGACACTGCACCAGGGGAAATGTGGTTATTAATATAGTAGGAGTCCAAGTTTCGCCAATGAAATGAGCCACATCTCTATTTTTAGGTACAGCCAGGTCACGTTTATGCACGCGGTTTTACTGCATGCGTTATTTTTTCAACGCGTGGAAATGAATGGAATTCCTGTGAAACGGAAACGGTACGCAACTACGCGTCCAGTATGTAAGGGGGCGTAACCCTTATCTGCCCCTTCAGACTCTAAGTCGCTTTGGGTAAAAGTACTAAAAGGGATTGAACAGAAAAGATATGCATGTGTATGTGATGCATATTTTGCACGTCACTGTATCGAGTCAAGTGGCCGGCATCGCTCGTCTCGCTCCCCCTACAGGAGAGAAGAGGAAGGGGCGTTTCAAACAGCTGCGCAGCCGTCTGTTCGGCCGCTTGAGGCGGAAGGACGCGTGGGGCGGGACGTTCAAGCAGAGCCAGTCGGTCGGGGACGTCGCCAGCACGTCGCCGACGACGACGGCCGCATACAGCTTCAACGACGAGCAGATGTGAGTGGGAGGTCTGAGGTGCACAGGCTCATGTATGTATGTATGTATGTATGTATGTATGTATGTATGTATGTATACATACATCTTAAAGCATGCTGGGGTCTAAGCCAGTCACCCTCCTGCCCAGTGGGTCATAGGGAGGGGAACTATTAAAACAGAAAATTAAATAATAGCCACATTTTAGAGACTTCAAAATCTGTAAGTTTGATTTGTAGTGGTAGTTTGGGGGCCGATTGAGGGCCTAAAGTTTTAAAATAACTGCTTTGGTCCATCCAGCCAGTGCTGTTTGTCTCTCTATTTGGACATACAGGATTTTATGCTTTGGTCCATCCAGCCAGTGCTGTGTGTCTATTAGGACATACAGGATTTTATGCTTTGGTCCATCCAGCCAGTGCTGTCTGTCTATTATGACATACAGGGTTATATGCTCTGATCCATCTAGCTAGTGCTGTGTGTCTCTCCAACAGGGGATACAGGGTTTTATGTGCCAGGACGCTGTCACATGACAGCATCTTCCAGCCCGACCAATACCTGGGCCCCGCTGACTGCCCCGCGGCCCGGGCACTGTCCCAGGAGCACCTGGATGGTGGCAGGATACATGCACTGCAGGTGTGTGTGCGTGCGTGCGTGCATCTCTTCTTATTCAAAAGGTTATTTTGACGTCTGGCTACTCTCTCGCGTGATTGGCTTACAGCTGAAGCTGCAGGAGCAGAACATGCGCTTGGGCCCGCCTCCTTTGCGCCTCCCCACCGCAAGGAGGATAGAAGATTCCGGCGCCGCCTCCGAGGATGACGGTTTGCCCCGTAGTCCTGCTGACCCTGGGCTCCGGGACAGAGCCAATCACGAGCAGATCTATGAGGTAGGGGGAGGAGGGGCCAGTGCAGGGGGTGGAGCCTTTGTTGTTCTTCTGAGCTGCATCCGAATACTCAGTATAGACTACCTTTGGTGAAGTACCTACTACCCAACCGTTAGTCTAGTACGTTCTCTGAGTAAGCGAGCGAGTAGTAGGGACACAATTCGGATATACTCAACTGCCATCTCACCTGTCCTTTGACCCGGATGT
>JAODUK010004356.1:0-10867 GCA_027564635.1 Typhlichthys eigenmanni
AGAGCTTGCTGATGTTGCTCGGGAAAGGGAAGTTTGGGGTCCCTTACTGAAGCTGCTGCCCCCGCGACCCGACTCCGAATAACCGGGAGAAGATGGATGGATGGATGGATGGCCCATCTATGTCATTTATGTACATTTTGTTATTTTTACCAGATTCAAATTCAAACTGCCTGAATGAAGATGATGTTTTCACTTTCACCCAGAAACTTGAGAGCAAAAAAACAGCAAAGGAAAGGGAAAAGGTAGGCTAAAGGTTATAGGCACGCTAATGCACAAGCACATTAGCGCCTCCCTCATCTCTATCCTCACTTCTCCACATAAACCCAAACAATATCCCTCCTCTGTTCAGGCACACCAAGCTGAAGTTCTTCAAACCATCTCCAAGATGCTGAATCAGAACAGGCACATTAGACAGAGACTGGCCTCACTCTGCCCAACCTGCTGTGACTGACCGCACCTGAAACATGCATGCATGAATGGTTGTTGAATTGTTAGTCCTCATTCATGCATAATATGCCTATTTACTGCTAGTAAAGTTTGATTGGTACCCTCATCAGCCTCAGTCTAAAAGTAATCTCTAAATTATAATGTATTTATTGCTGAATAAAAAGATCTTGAAGTTCAATCCGCAAAGCTCTCTTTAAAGTTTATGGATGAGTTGTTTCACAGCTTCTTTACTTAGATGTCATCTCATATTGGGCCACTAGAGAGCACCACAGCTTTTGTTCTCTGCAACTGTGGTACATTTGGTCTTATGGAACGATAATATGAATATTATCATTCGCAAGACTTGCATTATTAATCTTGACATTTAGTTATTACAATCTAGGCATTTCTTTGACTTATTGTAGTTAAATTTAGGGCATCTTAAACTTTTACTGAAAGACAATCAGATTGTATGTTTTGGATGCTATTTATATGCTATGAAACCAAAATTATTGACAATTTAAAGTTACAATTAAGAATATATTAAAACGACTTTTAATCCATTTACAATTTTTATATATTCATACTGTATATATATGGGACCTGCGCACTTTCTATGAAAATCGTTTCCGCATCTTCTCACAGTTTATATTTTTATAAAAGTCCAACATGTGTATTTTATCAGTCCAACTCAAATTAGTTCTGTTGGACCATAGGTTATTTAGACTGGTAATTGTTCTGTTGAATGATGGGGCTCATTGTCTCTAGAAACAAGTTGTTGAACACACATTTTCCTGAGTTTCCCAGTACACAATATTTATATATATTTATTTATTTATATATTTCCTATAAACACAGGATCCACGCAAATATTGGATTTTTAGTGACAAGCGATTTCTAGATATACAAGTTACAAGGAGTCAACGACACCCATCACTGGCAAATGTATTACTGTACCACTGCATTTAAATCAGAGATTTATTTTCCTGGCATGCCATTGTCTGTACTGTATCACATGTAAACTGTCTCATCCAAGTAAAACATACATATCATTAGACATGGTTATACTTGAAGCCCATTATGTTCAACTGCATATAATGTTGCATATTATACTGTATGTGAACTACACTACAGCAAGGCCTTAGAGTAAACTAAGTAATGTGTACACACCAGGATAAATTAATGTGCTGACAGATTTGTCACTATCCATGTAAGCTCTATTTTGTCACAGACCAAATTAACTTCCAGCAACTTGTTTGAGTACCACAAACAACGTGCTAATATATCTGCAGATTTAGTGAGAGTGTGCTTTTTTACATTTATAATAAATGGTTATTGAGGTGGGGATTAGCCGCTACACAGACCTCTGAATCAAGACTTGTGGTCTGCAAACCAGACTGGCACACTGAGTCATTCTTACTTGCGAACCACAGTCAAACCCTGTAACCACATGGTTTGCATTGTTTATATAAAGAGGCCCCAGGATATTGTGCATGGCAAGATATTTTAAACAAATATAGTTTAGCTTCTCTCTAAAAGAGAACTTTAGCAGAAGGATATACACTATGTTGGAGGCCGGGGAAGCAGAGATCAGGTCTTGAGACGAAACAAGCCTTCTGCAAAATAAAACCACCTCAAGTCATGGAATGTCACTTCTGACAACACTGTTTGTTACATATACATCTAAGATAGCTTAGCTGCCTGCACAAGTCAAGTAAAACTACCCCAACAAGTTGCACTTGCCGAATTCAAGCCGACGCTCATGTTACGTCAATAATAATGACACCACGTTTTCCTTTCGCCATGTGGTGTGGCTCCTGTTGCACAGATGCTGATACAGGCCTAGTTAGCCCTGGAATTCTTATACTTCCATACTACAATTATTAACAATTATAAGTTGTGTAGATACCATAGACTGTGTAAAGTCAAAAACACTACATATTTATGTCCAAGAACCAATCTCTGTAATCAGCGATAGACCATGGTCTTTCCATGCGCCTATACACAGTAAGTATTGTTATTATTGGATATACATCTCACTGTGGAATAACCCTGCCGGAACGCTCACATGCTTTCCATAATTTGTAGTCCTCTCCAGTGACTATTTCAGATGAGGCGAGGTGGTGTTTTACCTCTGGATCACCTGGATCTCTAGCCATGCTACAGTGTAATCATGGTCCAGAGGAGCCAGCGTAGCCGTGCGGAAGGGACCACTCTCACTTCCTGCAGATGGTGCTTGTGTTTGGGGCTGTGTGGGTGAGTGGCAGACAGCCGTAAGATGAGAGAGAAGAACCAACTCCTGTTGTTTGAAGGCAAAGATCATCCTTTAACCCAGCCTTTAATCAGGGTGTAGCTGCACCACATGGAAGTGATGTTAAGAGTCCATCCATCCATCCATACATCTATCTTCATCCGCTTATCCGGAGTCGGGTCGCGGGGGCTGCAGCTCCAGCAGGGGACCCCAAACCTCACACACACAGTACAGTATTTTTGTTTTGTCTGTTTGTTTGTTTTTGCACGCTTGTAAACGTGTGTACGTGTGGGGCAAGGAAGGGTAGAGTAGAGCACCTTTGTGTACAAGGGAATCAAAACAGGCTCAGGAACTTATCCTTTTGCTTGTCTTTGCCCAAGCTGCACCTGTGCTGTCAGTGACTTCCATATTGTCTACCCCAGACAGACGCTGACAGCAAGTGCATTCTAATATCTGACCAGTGGACAAGAGAAGACCAGTCATCACCACCAGTAGCTACGTAGTTAGTTTATTTGTGTCAATACAAAATATGACGTATAGTCCTAGTGCATTGGAACATTCTCCCCCCGACAGCACATTGCACTGCAAAAGCTATAGGAACCGCCCTGACCAAGGTAGTGCATCCCAGAATCCATTGCAGGTTAACAAAATAACAGCTTCCTAAAACTTTAAGCAAAGGTGGCAGACAAATCACTGAAGTTTATGTATGTTTACATTATTAAATAATAAATCATGTTTAGCTCTTTAAAGCAATTAAAGTATACTTCTTGTTGAACTAGACAGACTGTTAATACACATGATATCATCTATGGAATTTGTATAGGATTTCCATCCTCTCTGAGTTATATATGTCCCATTGTTGTGAATGTTTACAAGCATTAATTTGGGGTTAGGTTAAGTTATATTACAGAGGTCCCATTATAATGTAACATTACATTTTGCTCAATGTATTTCCCCCTTAGCCACACATTCCGATGATAACTGTTGTAGCTACACACACAAAGCACAGAGCAGTAGGTGTGTGTGAGGCATTTTATTCATAAACCTATTGCTGCTGGGATCACAGCTGGATGATAGGGAGGTGCCTGGCAATTGATTTACAAGTGTTTGCAAGAGAGAGAGAGTTCATTCTTGCAACATGTATAGCAGCATTACGCCTGTATGCTGCAGGCCTCACTGGCATAACCCTTGACACCACTGTAATCTCGTTGATTATAGAGCACAAGCTGTGTTTCTGGGGCCTGATCACAGAGCACTGAAAAACACACTCGGCCCACCATTCACTTCACATGTGGCCACTTGTGTGTTTGTTTGTGAGGGCACAGAGAAGAGAGTGAATACAGATGACCACGGGTGTGGAACAACATAGGAGACAGGCAATAAGCACTCACGCCACTTCACCTAATGCTGCAGCCAATAGAGCAATATCAACCAATGGACCAAAACATTAACTCTATTTGAGTAACGTGAATTTGGAGGGCCCATACACACCTTTGGTATTTTGGTAAGGACTTTGCAATGCCTTGACTGCACAACATTGTAAAAAACTAAAAGAATGTGGAGGGCAGCTATCATAGTATTATCTCATGATACTCCCTAATACTGTGGAGCCCTACAGGTATGATCTTCAAAAAGATGCCTCTGTCACCACACGAGAGCTGAAACTGGGACTAATCGCAGCGGGCACCACACACCTCCGGAAAGTAGCAATTTTCCATCATTACCGTTAAATACTGCTTAAAAGAACCGGATTCCATAGACCTAATTACAAGGTGTTAATACTAACAATGTAATAACAGTAATTTTAAAGCCTGCCCCAAACTGTAGCCCACCATAACATTCATGTGCATGGTTAGCATGGTCTATGCCTTGCTTTGAACTTTAAAAGTACCATCATTCTTATTGACTACATTCGTGATTACTCCCACGGGCAGTGTGTCAGGTGGTATGTTGGGGCATGAAATAGGTGCATTAAGCAGGTATACATTGCAGTTACTGAGCCTTCTTTCAGTGTGTGAGCTATAGAGATAACTCAGATCTTAAGATGATTGATGCATTGTGAATAATCATTTGAATTGGGTATGGGCTACAGAAAAAACTTCTATAGTTTTATGGAACTGTCAAATCATATTATGAGTGCATTCGATCTAGGCTACATCAAAACCTCAGTAATCTCGGTAATTTAGTAATTCTGTCTGCAGAATCCTGTTACTTGAATACAATTTCTTAACTTTGCAAGAATAAGTTTCATATGTCACAAGTGATTAAAAGTTGTAACCAACCTTCAGGAACTTCTCTCCTAATCTTGTACTCTTTGGGTAATTAGCAGTAAATTACGCTAGTGTTTACCTGGCCTGCTGTTAAAGTGGGGGTGTGGCCCCACGGGGTTCCTCAACTTCAGTAGGCTATCTCCATGGGTGCCCCACACACTGTCCAATCACAGGACCTCTCTTTCTCTCAAGTAGGCAATTTGGGCACATGATCGGCTCAAAGTCCGACTATTTCCATACATTTTCACTTGGAGACAAGTTATTTCAAATAATTGATCTTTGTTGGTATTGTACATGTAGATTTCTGTAGCCTGCATTAGACGTGTTATGCTTGCCAAAAGCATGACTTCTGTTGATTCGAAAGATGAGTTCTCTGACAAATATGTACAACCACCGCAGCTGAAAAATCGCCTTGCGCAGGTGTCCTGTTTACCTTTCAGCGTGGAAGCGCTCATGTCAGATAGGAGGCCAAATACGCGGCTGGAGGGAATAATATTCGCTACAAAAGGAAGTTATATCAAGAAAGGACACTGTAACGATGAGTTAGCACAGCACTTTGTACCTGCCGCGCCCGTGAAAACAGAGTCCTTGGAACATGGGAACTGTGCTTGGATGTCCAATGTGAAGCTGTCTACACCACCCCGTAAGTAGTCCTAACCGTGACAAACTCACCTGACCTAATAAATATTGATTCGGCGAGGTCAATGCAGTAGGCCCTACATTATGTTAACGCTAATAGGCTCTTGATTCCTACAAATAATAATAATTTCACCTTCCACATTTTCAATACGGTAAACATTTTTTAAAAATAAAATCGATTTCATTATTGTCGATTACCTCATTAGGTAACGGTTATGCCTTTAATGTATCCTCTGATAAATATTAAATTAAAGGTGGCTACTAGTAGGCCTATAGCCTATTATTTTGTTGTCATCATGGATAATTCCAGTGTTACATTGCACACTATTCTTCCATAGCCTGCATTTATTTCTATTATGAAACAGTTTAAATGTTCCCATCCTGTGTCCAGGGCAGCTTAGTCCTACAGTCTGCTCCTTGAGGAAACACAAGACCAACCGCAAGCCTCGCACGCCGTTCACCACATCCCAGCTTTCGGCCCTGGAAAGGAAGTTTCACCAGACGCAGTACCTGTCCATTGCTGAGCGGGCGGAGTTCTCCCTGTCTCTGGCTTTGTCTGAAACCCAGGTGAAGATCTGGTTTCAGAACCGCAGAGCGAAGGCCAAGAGGCTGCAGGAGTCCGAGGTGGAGAAACTCAAAATGGTTGCTAGTGTAGGAGCCAAGCATCTGAGCCGGTTCTCGTCCGCAGCATTCCCCCTCAGTGTGAACCTACAAACTGGGTCCCCAGCCCTCTACGGACAGGGGTACCCATACAGCCGCAGTCCTGCTCTTCTGGCATCTCATCTGGCCATGGACACACCAGCTAACTACAGCTTCTTTCAACTTACTTAGGGACTATCATACACATAATACATATTATACTATAGATGAGAGGAACATAAGCATCTCTAAAACATTATGCACCTTATTGAACTTGATTATAATTGCTTGTCTGAAGAGGCGTGAATGGTCATGAATTTACCTGAGGGAGATATTTGTGTGTGTTGAAAAATGCAAGCTATAAGCTCAGTGGAAGGACATTGACAATATGTCTCAATAATAGCCTGCTGTGGTTGGCAGAAGCTAGTAGCTCAGCACAAAGGGTCACATGTAGATGTGGGATAGGTACAGTATTGATTAGGGCCTTTGTTATGACAAGATTGTTTATCATAGTCAATGGTCCATTTTATCTGTAGGTACAGGTCAGGATGCACTTTCCATTGGAAGTCAATTCATATTGTCAGTATTAGGAAAGGTCAATATAAAAGTTATATGTTGATGTGTACACAAAAATGTAAACCATTCTTAGATTAAAAATAAACATACACATCTGTGTATCAGTTTTGACTTGACATTTTTTAAACCCTGGTTTACCTTTGCTATTTTTTGCTTATCTGATACTGATTAAAATTAGCTTTATAGCCTATGTACATGCATATATTTGGAAATGTGTCATTTTACAAGAAATTAATGCACCCACTTTATGAGGTCAAATGAGATATGTGTTATAGACCACACAGCATTTGCCCTTTAGTATTTTAGAAGAAGGCAGTGGCTTTTAATAATCTATGACCACTTTGATATTTGGTTTCAGACTTGATTCCTGTCAGTGATACTGACAGGAATGATTTGACTGGTGCATGACATCACAGGACAAGCCACAACATACATTATTGTGAAACCACTGAACTGTTTAGCTTCCTAATCCACTTTAAAGCTTTATATGCTAAAGAATGTTTTAAATAAGGAGAACTGAAATTAATATTGGGATTTACTGGGTGACCCAGCGTGGAGGTGTTCATCAGGCCAAATGTGCCCTTAGGTTGTAGCGTACAATTAGCTTTACAAAGTTGAAATATGTTTTCTACAAATAACACATCTCAGAGTAACATTTTTGATATATGGGCTGAATTTCATTTATTTGATTTAAGGGGGACCGGTACCCTTAAAATGAACTCTCACCCTCTTTCTCTTATCGCCTTTTCTGGCTTTTGGCAGAACATAGTTACCATTAGCATTTTATTTAGAGTCCATTTGCACATGCTAACCTCAACCTTCAGTTACACACTTCTAGATAGATAGGGTCTCAATCTGAACTATTTTGCACTGTGAAAGCACACATATACTATATATTCTAATACTTAACACATGATTATCTTGTGAGTAATAACAGCTATTCAGAAACTACTGCAGTACTATAACAAATCCACTAGATGTAGCAGCTTCCTATCTAATCCTTATTCCATGTTGTTGCAAAAAACATAATGTTGGCAGACATTTTCTGTAAATGTATCTGTAATGAAACAGTATATCTTAGATGTAAATGCTCAAGTCCTGGAAACCATAGTCTCAGTTATTGTTCCTTTCCTCTATTCTATAATCTGCAGTAAAAAATAAAGTGGGTGAATAAGTTATTAGACTAGACCATTGACTGTAACGAGGCCAATGAACCATCTTCACTATGCTACTTTATATTTTTGGTGAAAAAGTTGAAAAACCTGCTGTGGCAGTTAATATGTCAGCCAAACACAGACTCCTCACTGAGCGCATGTGATACTGATTCAAACATGCACACTCTCTCTCTGTCACTCATTTCGCTGACCTAGTCCTCTGCATACACAAACACATGCACGCACACATGCACGTGCACACACGCACACACACACGCATACATAAACACTACCGCAGTGGTCTGTGTCTAGGCTGAGAATGTAACTTCTTTCAGCTTGTTTTCTACGGGATGTGAGCTTTGGCTGCTATATCCTACTGTTAAAAGCAGAGATGATATGTCTCCTAATCAGGTCAGCAAAACCTACGACCTATTCAAAACAAAGAGGAACACAAAGACACACCTAGAAGTCTTTTCTTTTTTTTCTTATGGAACAGAAGGGAGCCTCTGGGGTGGTTTTTGAAAGAAGATCTAGGGCACACATGGTAATAATGAGGAGAACTCATCTAATGAATTAAAACAAACTTTCATCTCTTCCAATGCTCTTAAAATTGAAAACATGCAACAATGTTCTCTTTCTCGTCTCTCCCTTGCCTCCTGTGGAGTCTAATCCAACGGGTCACAAAAGTATATACTTCTCACTTGGTGCTTTTTAGCTCTCCGGCGTAAATGTATGGGCTTTCAGCCTTGCTGTTGACCTCTGAGACCCTAACATTGTGTATAAAAGCCATCTTCTGAAATAGCATTGCCTATATTAGGCATGTCTAACTAACTACATACATCATTTGTAGTGTTTAGTCTATATCTAGGTACAGTGAAGCACATTGCCTCGAATGTTAGGAGTCTGTTTCGCTGAGAAATGATTGTTCCAGGGGTTGCGTGTCGACACAAATGTGCGTCTCACGGTGACATCCATACAGTGCATTGCCCTGTGGCAGGGTAATCACACTGTGCCAGAGACTGTTCTATGCATTAGCAGGGCACTTCATTGTCTACTGACATCATATGACTCATCGATCTCTCCTAGTTCCTGTTGTGGTGAAGGAAACCTAGACCCCACAGCAGTTCCTTGTGAGTAGCACACCTACATTGTGAGACGCAAAAAAAAAAAAAAAAAAAACACAAGGCTCTGTGCGTCACATAGCTTGAACTGAACCGAATTAGCCGAGTGTGCATTCAATATAACCATGTTACGACTGCAGAACTGTGTTAACTGTTGGACATGTGGGATGTTAGCCTGCTAGCTCTCCGATTATTAAAGCCATGTGGCTTAGATTAAAGTGTTGCATGGTGCAGCTTTAATAAACATTTCTTAAATTGACAATTTTAAACGGTCAGACAGTGAGTTCAACAATGTGTGAATGGTTTCACAATCCTCTCAGCATGTCAACATGTCAACAAATGACATGTATATGTTTACCATATTATTCTAAAGAGGAGAACATCCAACAAACGTCTCAATGTCCCCCACTGTTGTATTATCTTACTAATGGTTGACTCACATGTACCCATGTGTGGATTTAAGGTGGATTTTGTGTTTAAAAAAATACCATTGTATTACTTAATTAGATATTTTGTAGGTGTTACATGCCCACGCCTCTGACTGATTATTCAATCACTCTATTTAATGAACATCAATTGTTTCTGCTAAAAATACATATGAAAAGCAGAAGAAGCAGATGATAAGCCTGACTGGTTAGGTAAGATTGGCTTGTTTTATGGTGTCATAAACAAGAAGCCTACTGTATAAGTTATACAGTTATAGTTAACAAATACTATAGGTATATAATTTACCTGACTGAATAGCATTTGTGATAAATACGTCAGGGAGCTGTAATATATAAGACAATATGTAAGCAAATTAGCAACAATATATATATTATATATTTGCACATACATTTTTGAACCTGCACACTGCCTCTATGCGGAAGTAGGACAATATAAAATGTCCCTACATCTATAAATACTATATAACATCAATAATATATGCATGAGAGTTTATACAGGCCACAACATGTTATCACAATATGCTTTGTATTTGGCATATATATTTACATACAATGTAGTTCTTACAATAATATGGTGTTGCCTTGGTGGTGACTTACTCCACTAATCCCCTATTGGTATACTTTATTTGTATAAAGTATACCAATACCAGTATAAGAAGACTTAGCAAATGCCATAGTCTGTGTTCCATATTTTAGGCAGGACAAGAAGAGATTCATACATGTTTACCCTACAGCGTGGTCTGCGTTTGGGGGTAGTTTTTGGTTCTCTATAAGTGAATGATGGATTGCTTCCCATGAACACTGGCTGCTGTTCCTACAATCTAACAGCTGTTAACTGTGTGTTTGTGTTAGTGTGTGTGTGCGTGTGTGTGTGTGTGTGTGTGTGTGTGTGTGCAAGCATGTGTGTTTGTGTGTGTGCGTGTGTGTGTGTGTGTGTGTGCGGGCGTGTGTGTGTGTGTTGTCAAGCATGTGTGTTTGTATGTGTACGTGTGTGTGTGTGCGTGCGTGTGTGCATGTGTGTTATTCTGCCCATGTGGGTCGCTGTGGTCCCATCTGAGCCCATAGTCTTTCAGGGGGTTGCAGACTCCTGCTGTGCCACTGTTTGACAAGGCCCGTCCTAAAATAGACCCAATTTGTGTCTGCTGCCTACTTCTGCCCTATGGAATTCAGGGCCAACACATCCATGCTACCATCTAGCCGCCGCAATAATGAATGTTTGAGGTGTTTCTATTCCTGGCTCATCTGGGTGAAGCTCCCGTGTCTCCTGACCCCGCGGGGGGGGGGGGGGGGGGGGGGGGGGGGGGGGGGGGGGGGGGGGGGGGGGGGGGGGGGGGGGGGGGGGGGG
>JAODUK010004357.1:0-60426 GCA_027564635.1 Typhlichthys eigenmanni
ACTGTCCCCCCCCCCCCCCCCCCGCCCCCCGCCCCCCGCCCCCCTTTCACAATCATTGTACATTTTGAGAATGTACACTCAGCAAGAACATTCAGATGTTGGCTAATGGACTTTTGCAAACCACTGCTACAAAAGACTAGATTACACATTTCACTATAGGACCAACCATAATACAGAGTCAAATGGTTCTCTTTTGTAGTAGTTTCTTATGTTGAGGAGCACCCATATTCTGCTTTAAAATATCAATTCTCATCAGATCAGTGAATCAACAGATATCTGTGTCCCTTCTGGGGCTGGAGCTGGTAAAAATTGTAAAATTAAGGCTGTTCTGCTCAAATCTAAATTGAACCTAAGAAAATTAAGGTACGGTATAATGTATTGTCCCGCAGGGAAATTTGTCTTGGGCTCCAAACCTCTGAATTAGCTTCATTGGCTCTTCAGCATATCTGTAGGAAAGACTAAACTAACAGGTGCCATGCAGAAGCATGTAGGCCTACAAACCCACTCAATTATTTATACCTCTCAGTATTCCCTAAGGAGTCCAAAACGTTCACTAGACTCCATGAGAGCTCCTGTTTGGATCATTTATTTTTTAGTGCAAATACAAAAGATACAAAGAACCCAGTAGAGGGTAACTGAACTGAGGAGCTCAAGCTATCCATAACTCGCTTTCTTTAATGAAAACAGCAAATAAAATATTTGCCGCCAACTCACTGTTATTACCTCTCCCCAGGTATTAAGCCAAGCGTGATTGGATGAAATTACACATTCAGTTTTTTCTCTGGGTTGTGGAAGAGATGGAGTGCTAGACAGCTGTATTTATGTCAATAGAAGAATAGAGGTAAGTGAAAATAGAATTAAAAAACACACTACAACTACAGTAAGAAACATTGTCTCAGTTATTTTTTAAATAGCATTACATTGATATCAAGAAGATTGGAAGACGGCAATGAAGAAAAACTGAAACATTGAAGAAAGAAATATCTTAAATGACAGATTATGATGTGACTGCTGATGCTAAGCAAAAATCAGATACATGTTTAATAAAAGGAGGAGGATTACGGTGAGTTTGCCAGATTTCAAGATGACTGGAAAACAGGGAAATAACCATAATTACCAATGCTGCAGCCAAACTCTGTCTGTAATGTTAAAAAGCATAATAAAATGACAGAAAATAACACAGTAATAAAAATAAAAAAGAGGCCTATAAATTATATTGTAGTGTGGTTTTTCCCCATTTATATATTGTATTCATGTTAATAAATAGGGCAAAGGCAATAGTTTACAATTCAAGCCAAATGTTTAAAGGTGCTATGGGACACATTTACTAAAGGTTTGTATGAGTAAAACGTGTGCAAAATTGATATCACTCACAAATAACATGTAAAAACACACAGAAAACAAAAGAACAGAGGAGCTCAGATTACAACTCACACAGTACTAGTGTTATTTTCCTCTATAGGGACGCAACATTCTTATCTTTAAATGAAAAATAGTTTGCTGCTAAAGTTAATTAAATGTTAAACATTGTATACCACCTCAGCTCGGCTATAAAAAAGGGACCCTCCAACAGAGCAAACAACCGTTGTGCCTCTGGAACATGGTGAACATATACGTTTTGCTTCGAGAGAAGCATTTTAAACGCGACATTCATTCAGCCCAATGAGGCATGACCAAGCATGGCCGGACGTCTGTTTACAGCACTGATCAATGAGCCACCCACTCTGAAGTCTCTTAACTGCCGTGGTTTAATATCCTCCATAACTGGGACCACTCTATTCTTTCCTAAAGGTTATTGGCTATTGTAAAGTCCCTCTCAGTGTCCGTCTCCCCTGAGGGGGCAGCCTACGGTATCTACATGGCCTGGGCTGCAGCCAGATAAGCACTTTGGCCATGCCTCCATATTATCCCCTGGCCGAGCACGGCAAGTTCTGAGTGCTGTCTCAGCCATAGAGAAGGCACAGGATATAGTATTTGGCTGGAAGCATCGCTGGAATTCCCATGGCCCAGCAATGTACTTTAGAGAATAGGTTAGCAATCTAGGAATATAGCGGTTATCAATCAGCGTACGACAAACACACAAATTTAGCAGATGGATTGCAGAGCCGACAAATTAGTACAATAGACTTGCTGTTACAGTACATTTGCTTAGAATAATAAAATCATAATCTTACAAAGTGAAACGTGGCGCACAGCTGTGGTTTATCGGGGAGGTGAGCGTAGAAGAAGTGATTATGAGAGAGTAAAGAGGGAATAGTGTGGTTTTGAGGACAAAACACCTATCATTAGAAAGAAAAGTCAACTAATGAAAAAAGGTTTTAAACAGCAGCAGTGATAATGAGTGCAGACATACTGAGAAACATTGGTTATTTTCACTCTGGTTTACAAAACCGAAGTACGAGCATTGCATAGCACAGCACATTGCACTTAATAGTTTCAGAGCAAAACAATAAAGCCTGGCCAATGTAGATTTCACCGTAGGCCTCATAGCCTAGCTGTTACAACCTAGCCTACATTTTGAGATCACGTTGATATTTTGCTGATACTGACAAATAATGTTTGGAAAAATGTCTTGACAGAAGTACTTGATAACCACATTAAGTAACCCATGCATGCATGTATGTGCTGATAAATATTTATATAAAAAAACCACTATATAGACAAGCACCAGCCTGCCGCTCATCTCCGCACAGGGGAGCCATCAATGACTGATGGTGCGTGCATTCATCATGGGGACGGGGGAGCTAGATGTAAACCCAACACAAGGCGGAGTGTGGAGTCTGCGGACCTGCAGAGCCCGTGGCTTTGTGCCTCTGCAGGCTCCAAGAACAGTTGCAGCATTTAGACTGTTTAAATCAAGTTATGAGGAGAAAAATTTAAACACAGGAAATGCAAGTTGATTGAAGTTAACTAAACTAAACTTACAATTTATATACATGTGGCACACTATAGCAGTGTTATAGATAATTAAATAAAGAAGGTAAGAGAAGGAATTGCCTGTGTAGCATATACAGTGCAGCCTACTGTGCATTTCCACCGCCCATTTAAGTGGTTCAGTCAAGTATTTGAATGGGAATTGAGAAATAATATATTGTTAACAGATACTGATGTCAGGCAACAATATTATCTGCAATCTATATATAGTACAACCGTACATTGTACACATTAGGTGTCTGGTGTGGACACTCCTGCCACACTTGTTTGCACATACAGCAGCTGACTGCAGGGTATAGAGCAGGAGAACAATTTGTTTATTTCACAGCAAAAGACAGGTATAGTCTGTTTACAAGCCACTTACCATGCATGGCATTTAAGGATGTACTGTACAGTAGGTCCGATGCATTCAGTTAGACTCATTTGACTGCAGCTAATTGTTGTGTGTGTGTGTTGGGAGGGGCTTGCAGGAACACATTAGGAGAGAGACATGGTAAATGGACTGCTTAACATGACACACAACGTCTACGCAGAAGATTACAGATTTCAGGTGGATGATATGAGAACTAAACAAATCTGATGTATTGTCGTAGCCATTTGTCATAGCTACACAAACACACACACACACACTTTACTGGAGTACCTTTCCTTGCTTAGTGGGATTGTGATGCAGGAATGGTAGACATTTTAAACTTATAATTGTATGCTGTAACACTGACTGATTAAAACTCAATTTGCAAATTCAACATATTTCATCAAATATGTCTCGCCCACCCCCCTCCACCCACACACACACGCACACACAGGCTTATGATGTGTAACATGTGTGGTTTACAGATGCTTGGCTTGGGGTATTCCAATTTGACAATAAGTTGCAGGCTACCACACATCACATCAATACAGTGTGGTTGTGTTGTGGCAGTATCTTATTTTAACACTGTAGAACAGTGTGAATGCCTGCTGTATGTCTGTGTATATGGGTAAATAACTGACTGTTTCAAATGACGTGTGAGTACACGCACCTGGTTTCACAGTCTTGAGGCGGATGGGTTCCCGAAAGTGGCGGATGACAGCAAGCGTGTCTCGGTTGGTCAGTCCACTGACCGGGGTACCGTTTACCTCCAGCAGCACGTCCCCGGTGCTTGGAAACCTCCCAACGTGACAAACCAATGCATCAGAAACTACCTGACCGAGGTAGGGGAACTCTCCTAGTTCTGCCCCCCCACGAACGTCCACCACGGTGCCGAACTCCCCTCCAGTCCCCCACGACACGGCACACTCTTGTACTTTAGTGGACCAATGCTTCTTCTTTTTCAGTGTTTTGGACATGATCTACGTCTATTGTAAACCTCGATAAGTCCGAGAACGACTGTATTTAATACAAGGCGGATGGTTTATCCCGTAGCGCAGTGACGCACAGTCAATTCATTGCATACGGTACTATGAAGTTGAGATGAAGCGATCTTCCAATTTTGGCGCCTTATTCCATAGCACGGAGTAGTCCGTTCAAATCAAAATGGGTTTCTTGATCAATAATCCTTCCATTGAATGATTCAAACATCACCTGTCCAAGATCAGGATGCACAGACCTGCGTCAGCCGTGTCGCAGAGGGAGATTGTTATGATGCTGTTATGTATAAAAAAAATCCCACGCCCGTCCGCGTGCCTTGCTCCGTGATTCACTGGATTTGTAGCCAACCACTTTCTAAGGCAGAGGATAAAAACAGACTCAACAAAGCAGAATGGAATGTTACGCACAGTAATTTATGGTCACCAAAACGCCTGGGAACTCGAGTCACATGGGCTACGTTTAGTAACACTGACAGAAGGCTAAGACTCGACGAACACCCGATCACTTCAAAAACAATAAACCTGCTTTTTAAAACAACTGCAAATTCGTGTTGACATTATTATATAGGCTATACTTATTAGGTGTTCGTGTGACAACCATGCTAGAAGATAACTTTCCTCAGCGCACCTGTTCAGTTCTGCCCTCCTCCGAGATGACATCAGCAAGGCATTCCTTGGAAACGGGAAAACATGTAGGCTACTGTACCTGGCCCTTCTGTGAACCGGGTATTTGCAACTGCAATACTCACGACTTCGCCCGTTTTCACCAAAAAGCTCCCTCGATGCTCGCTCTATGTATACTATGCCATGAGGTTTTCCAGTTATCCAGAGACGCAGTATTAAACCTACGCGGTTGTATGCATATACGAGTAGGCGACGCTCAATAACTTTTTTTTTTACAATTTTCCGTGTTGATTTCCTGATTGCAGAGCTTTCTGTCCAATCAGACTTTGGGATTATACTGAAATATGGTCATTAAACCAATAGAGACTGGCGTGGGCGGGCTTTCCAAGATAATATATTCAATGGTAGTGCTCGCTTTGTTTTCCCTGGCGTATCAGCGAGGCGGCGTTTCACTATGCGTTGGTTTACATTTACGTAAACAACAATTTAGATAATGTTTTATAGTTAAATAAACGTAAACGTATTTGGATATTTGGCGTAAAACACAGGCCTATCCTAAATATAGCAGATCTAGAACAGTTTTGCTAGGAAATCTGTACTGGCATACGCCCATTTGGAGTTTAGGGAATTGTAAATCCTAGACTGAAATGAAATGTCATATTTTGCTAAAGGATATTAACTGCACGGTTCCGCCATCTTGTGGTTGAATTGCTCATTTCACAATTTAGCCTAGTCTTTCCTAATAGCCGTTATAATTGACTAATCACTAATCGAATGTAGCCTATTTCTCATTATTGGTATGCTTACCCTTTTCAGAGTTGATAAAAGTTTGTTAAATGTAATTTGTTAAAAAAAAATAGTTAACAGTAGCCTATAATGGAAAAAGCTCGGCATGTTGCTATGAACTAAGTGTTGGTGGATAATGATTAACATTTGAATGTTTCCAGTCACCTATCACATTGACATCACAGTAGCCTGTGGGTTATATTTGTTTGCCAAAAGGACCAGCTCAGTATACAGTAGGCTAATGTCGGTCAAAAATTCAAGTTTCAAGGTTGGAATTGTTCATTGAGAGATAGCAGGTACAGTAGGCCTATAATTATTTTCAGATAACATAAACATTAGTAATGAAAGTTTGAGTATCCTTTTTTGTCTTAACAGTGTTTCTAGTTTCTTGTCTAGCCTTTGTTCTTTAATGCCAACTTTGGGAATTTCATCGCTGATTTGATTTGGTCAGCATTCTCTTTCAGATGAGAAATGTCAGATAGCATTCCATGGATGAGCAGATAAAATGTAACAGCAGCAGTTTGGACCCAATGTGCTGTGAGTTATAAGGAATTAATTACTTTTCAAATGAGCTACAGTAGTTGGGAAATACAAAATTGTCTGCAATTATGTTCCACCCTTTTTTATTTCCAAGATGACTATCATTGTGATATAATTTACCTTTAACTTTATCTTAGAAGTCGAGATGGTTTGCTTTCGCATCATTGTGGAGCAATCTTGTCCCTCTCGTTTGTGTAGTCGAGGAAGCCTCCGGTCCGCTGGCTGTGATTGTACTCCCCTCTCTGTTGACTCTCAGCACGGTGCTAGTCGTCGGTTTGATACTTTACCGTCTCTTCGGAAACAGATCAATACAACAGAGGATGTCTTCCCCAGGACAATACAATAACGGTATGAAAACAAAAGTAGTGACAGAATCACTTTTAATCATTTTAATCAGTGTCTTTCTTTGTACAACACACTTTGAATCATTTCTTTTAATCTTTGAGGGTTACAGTTTTAACATTACTATATTCAACGCACCCACAGAACCACACATTTCTATCACAGTGCTCATGTGTTGAAACATTTGTGTCATGGTGACTGTAGGGAAAAGATGAGAAAAGACACAAGCTCATGGATTCAATAGAAGAAGTAGGGATAAAAGCAGTACTCAAATCATCATATTCAAAACAAAACAAAAATGTATTTGTGATACTAGTTTCAAAAACAAGAGTTATTCCAGACAGAAAGAAGAGGAGTTCGTAGCCTTGTTCCAGCCCTCGGAATACACTTTTCACATAGCTCATTGCCAAGCTTTCAGTGAATAATGGACTGCTTACACAGTGGTCATTCAGTCTGTTAATTAAGCTAAGTAGTTTGTAGATTAACCTCATATGACCTATAGGCACAATTTATATTATAGACTTTTCATTGTGTCACTATCCCTGCAGAAGAACCCCTTTCAGAACATCTTACAGTGCTTTATGTGCTGTCTGCACCACATTTAGTGTTCACATGAAGCAAAGACATGGGAGCTGGGATATGTCTGACTCACTCTGCCTTTCAGCCAACTATTAATCCCCATCCCTCGTGTAACTGGCCACATTGCCCGACTTAGACCAGAATGTGGTCTGTTGAGACAAGAGCGAAGATGTATGAAAACATGTCCATCAACTGTCTGTAGTCATGCATGGTAATCTCTTTCATATTGTTGAGTCAAGCATCAGGCAAACTGACTGCTGTTTATGCAAATCAAGGAGTGGACCCGCCCATTGAGTGTATGGCTGACTATGAATGTGATTCAAGTACACCCGCACTACAGTTGCAGGTGCTGCTTCCAGCTGCCATGTGTGATGATGCCATATGCAAATGGAAGCTATAAGTCCACGCTGTGGGACTAGCTGGTAGCATCTGGCTATAAATCACCATTATAGTGCCATATTGTACTGCAAGTCCTGCAAAAGTTAACGGATAGGTTACAGTATGTTCTCATGTAGAGTGGCGCCCTCTAGTGACCAACCTGAGCTGGTCAAACCAATAGAAGCACCAGCGAAGGTGGCAAGAGAGATAATTACCATAACTTTTTCAGACTCGTCCAAGCTTGTCCTCGAAATCTTCAAGACATCTATACAGTATTGCAAATAAAGTCGCCATGAAATAATTCAAAGTAAGAGGGTGATTTGTTCAGTTGCCATATGAGGGTGGGGGGGGTGAGGTTCTGTCCTAGGGACCTGGCTGCCCTCTGGAACTGGACAGTGAAACGTCGTTCTATGCCAGAGCTGTTACATCACACTTGGAGTGGGTCTGGTCACATTGGTCACACGCTGCCAGCTCTTGTAGGAGGTCAAATAACTCCATGGTCAAAGCCACATGCAGCAGAGCAGCCTGTAATGTCACTCTTTCTGCATCCAGGGTGTTCCTCTTCAGGGTAAGCATAGTTTATTTGCAAGGACCTCCATAGGATTTACGGTATAACCATTTTCACAAGCGTACCGCATTTAAAACAGGAAATTAAACACACTCCTAAACCCAAAACACCACCACCAGCCAGGCACACAATTAGTGGCAGGTGGGCAATACAAATTAATATACACATTGATATAAAACTAAATTATTGGAAATAAATAACTAACAATAACATATAACTACATGTTCTTTCATAGTCTGATGTAGCCTATAGCGAACAGCACAGTTCAGACAATTAGTGTGTAAGGATATAAGCAATGAAATCACTTGATCTGTCCTGGAATGCATATTTATTATTATTATTTATTATTATGTTTTTCTGTTTTGTTATGCTGTTAAAACGTTATATGACAGTTAATGAAATGTGTTCAGACAATCCTGTGTCTCTCTGCCCTTCAATTAATGGTCAGTCCTTCCCCCCAACAACTGGCCATGGCAATGCAATCTTCTCATTACTTACTTTCTGTACCTGTGGTTATTTTTACCAGGCCACCAGTCTGTCTGTTTGAACGCAGTGTCTAGGATCTCACCGGAGGTGGAGGAGTCCCTGCGTCCATGGGAGATGTCTGGAGAGGTTGTTCTCGAGGGACTGGAGTTCTGGCTGAAAGGCTGCTATGGACCCATCTGTAAGGGCTTGCTGAAGAGAGATGGAACCGCCACTGCTGTAGTGGTGAAATCACTCCGAGGTACATATAGTATACACACAGTAGGGTTTGTGTTACAAGCACTACATTATTATGTTGCAATATGTTTCGTCATGGTCATTTTGGTCAGGCAAATGTTCCAATGTTACGCATCACATTAAAAGGTATTGGCCAGAGGGTGCAGAGACGAGAAAAAAAGTGTTACACCCTCAAAACACGGTCGGGAAATGACACACATACATTGCTGTGCTTTTGTGACCGCTCGTCTTCATGTTCCAACACACCTGATCCAAATGAATGGGTTGTTTTCAGGCTTCTGCAGAGCTATATGACAACCCGGTCGAGGGTTGAATAACGCTGCTGAATGTAATGATTCTAGATGTTCCTCACTACAAAGCACATATTCTTCTTTTAACACACATATGCTCACTGACCCAGACTCTACTGCAGCCTTTCTCTGAGCTTTGCTGCCTATTATAGTAACTGTGCCTGCCGATACTGTACCTTTCTAGGTGGCTTCAAGCATCCTGAAGCTGAAGAGTTTGTCCAGTGGGTCCTGCTCCACAAAGCCTGTATGCATGACAACCTGGTGCGGATGCTGTGCTGTCAGACCCGACGCCTGCCCATGTTCCTGGTCCTAGAGGCCTGCCACCCAGGAAACCTGCTGCACCTCCTCTGGACACTCCGAGATGTAAGCGGCCATCCCAGAGTCTGGAATGTTCTAAAGCTAACCACGTCAATAGATTGGTTTATGATTTTGTTTCATTCTAACAGCTGTACGATACGGTTAGAAGAGTTGCAACACTAGATCTTTAGATCTGTATGGAGTGTTTTCAGAGGAAAATCTCTCAGAATTACAGTATGGAAGTCTAAACATGTACACATTGCCTTTTCTTTGGGCTGGAATACTGTAGTTCAATAGAATTGCACCCCTGCATGGTTTGACGTGAGAAAAATGCCCTGACTTACAGTATCGCATCAATATCAATGGAAACACATACATGAACATTGTTGAAATATAACTGGGCGTGTCTTTCTTCCAGAGGGAGTTAGGCAGTGGGAATCTCACCGAGGAGTTCTCAGAGAGATCAGTGTTTCTGGTGGCCAAGCAGGTGGCAGCTGGCCTGGTGAGTAACTTCCTGGTTGAGCACTTCCCACGACTCACTGTACTTATCTTATTCTAGAATCTCTACATGTATTTATCTCTACCTCAGGATTATCTGATGAGCGAACACAGGCTTCTCCATGGCGACGTGGCTGCCAGGAACATTCTGATTGGCCCAGGTCTCTCTGCCAGGGTGTCCGGGCTTGGCGTGGCATTTGCAGCACGTCAGAATGGCCGGCATCAATGGCGACGGGCAGTTGATGTACCTCTTAAATGGCAGGCCCCAGAGAGGATTATGAAGCAGCCTGTTACAGATAGAAGTGACATGTCGGTGAAACATTATGGCCCAAATATCATTATAAATTGTGTAAATATACTGTATATGTAAAAATTGAACAAACACATAACATTATACTGTATAAAATACATACTGTACATAAAAATGTAATAGTAAAATGAGAGAAAGTGCAGCAGTGGCCTGTATGCACATATACATAAATCATCCAGGCAATTGACTTGACTGACTTGATACATTTTGCCTAGATGGTCATTTGGAATCCTACTGTATGAATTGATCACCTTGGGTATGTATGGCAGCTACTGTAATTTAGCTATTAGCGTTGCAAGTTTAGCTACAACACTGTACACCTTAACATTGCCATTTGTTTTGTAAACAAACATCTGCAGATGTATTCATACATCATGTATTTTCGTTATCTCAGGCTCACCTCCGTATCCTGAACTGGATCCAGTGTCTGTGCTTTCACAACTACAGCAATCCTACCGCATGACAAAACCACCACAGTGTGGAGGACCCCTGTGAGTTGAATTGTGTTTGCTTTAACGTTTAATGAAACTATCATAGAAAACACCATTGCAATTACATTTGGCATGTGTGATCTTGCCCATAGGTATGACTTGCTGAAGTACTGCTGGATGTGGAGCTTCAAGGATCGGCCCACCTTCTCAGTCATCATTAAGCTGTTGGAGTCCTACTTATACCTAGCTGATACTAAAGCCCTTCATAACTCTGAGGTCATCGACATCTCCAAGTACTACAAAGCAGCTGGAATAAAATAACACCAGATTGGTTTTACGTAGCATTTTATAGCTGTTTATTATTGAAAGAAAGACACTTTATTTTCCCGTTTTATTGTCAAACATTTACAGAATTGAACATAACGGTTTCAGTTAAAGCAAATTCTATATTGAATTTATATATATATATAATTATAATTGCTCTTGGCATGCATCCACAGTTGTTAATTTGAAGTTTAAAAGCCAGCGCACCCATACAGTAAAACTTATAAATGTATTAAGAGTAAAATGTTTTTGAACTCTACTCCTCATTTTTTACTTAAATACATGTTAGACATTCTTAATAGTCAATGGAGCTGTTTAACTTTATGACAGCTATGCCATATCTTGTTTTAGTTTCAATAGTAGAATTGAGTAGATACTGTACTATTGGGCATAAACACTTGTGAAATGTGGTGAACATTTAGAGATATTACCTTATATGCCATTCACATTGTACAAACGTGTGCCCTAACACCATTTTAAAACATGCCAACATCATGACAAAATGGTGCTTTCATTAAAAAGGACTGGTATAAAACCAATTGATGTATATCAGATTTAATATTTGTCACGTTCAAAAGTGAAACCGCAATTCCTCTTAAAACAGAGGCAAACATGTAAATACATATATCCAATTTAATAAAAATAAAAATGGACCAACCTGTTAACTTGTTGAGAGCTTTAACTAGAAGATAATAAAAATAAAGATAAAAAATAAAAATAAGAAACTGTCCAGGTGTATATAAATCAAGTCTGGTCTATTAACTTTCGATTTATCAATCAAGTTTAAAATTAAAATGAAATTCACACAGGTCATAAATAGGTAAGCCAATTATAGCATCCCTGTTATTGCTAGCTTGTGAATTTAAAGAAAATAAAATTGTTTTACAGTATACGCACGTGCAGAGGTCAGTCAACAGAAGTTATGTTGTAAAAATGTCTGCATTATCAACTCATGAATAAAGCATAATTAGGGACTGTCAAATATAAATCTCTAAGATTCTGTTGTCCACGATGCCATATGTAAAAAGCTTTGCTAACAATGCAAAAATAATATCTAATGTCTTAAAATTAATTCAAATAAAAAATACTGTAGACTCAAATGTCAGAAATCATACACAGTATACAAGTATATGTTATAAATATACATCTATAACATGTACTTTAACTTCATAATGTGCCTATCTGATTGTTAAACAGATACATTTAGTTTTTCCTCCAAAATGTGTAGTATTTAAATGTAAAAACACTAGAGCAGATTACAAGGTGTGCTAGAGATTACACACAAAGAGGACAAACTGGAGCTTCGGAAACTGCAGCCAAAAAGCCACAAGCTACATAACCCCCAGGCTCAACAAGATACACAAAGCTTCATACAAATCACATCAGAGTAAAGTGTTAATCCTTACCAACATTAGCATGATTCAAACCAATTTGTCTCGCACTGTTGTCACGTCAAAACTAAAAAGGTTAAATACTGCAATGTGGATGTTGTGCTCGTGTCCTCCGTACCAGTGGGAGGGGAGCGGTCTGGAAGCCTCAATCATCCGGAAAGGCCTCTGGCGAGCCTACTAAGAGTTTGGGATGAGGCCATGAGCCGTCTCTACACTTTGTAGCTCCACAGCGATGTTGGGAACAGAATGTATGACACAGACCATAGCAGGTAGTACACACATGCAGATGGGAATGAAGAGCAGAACACCATGACGACTCCTGTAACAATGACAGAGGCTCATTTACAAGTGGGAACCACCGTTACTACTCTAGCGGGGTCTGACTGAGACCGCCGCATTGAAACATTCAGGAGAACATATGCGCTTGCTGTCGCGAGATTTGCAGCACGGAAATCACATTAAATACACAACTGAAGTGTATGCAGTATCCTGGCTTACCATTAGGGTGACATTTGTCACATTATGCAGTTACATATCCCCCCACTTAATGACTACTGAAATGAGTACGTTGTACGTACCGATTGAACCATGCTATGAATCGCAACTTTTAATACAAGAAGAATAGGTAAATAGTGATATCATTCACTTTTACCTCCAGCATAAACAGCCTTCTTCCAGGCCTGGGACTCAAGCACTCTGTCGTGGGGGTAGAAGCTCTGGCTGATCATAAATAGGATCATGGCCACTGCAGTGATTCGAAGAGCAGTCATGTTACCCCCTGAGAGTAGAGATATACAGGCCAGAATGGCTGAGGAGTAGATGCAGGGCAAGCCGCGGTACACAAATGGGATCCCTGTGGAGCAAACATGAACAAATAAAAGTGCTGTAGAAAAGCAGGTGTCTTTAAGACAGTCAGATTACACAGTATGGTGCCTATGTGGGACACTACATTTACAACAGAACAGACAGGATCACTTAAAAAATGTAAAGTACTGTAGTTACATATGAACTACATTCTTACCGCTGGAGAAAAAGCAGAGGCGGACGAAGACTGACATGACGTAACACATGCACAGTATGTTGTCCATGATGTCAGGTGTTCTCAGGAGCAATGACGTCGCAATGCCAAACGTAGTGAAATCAGCAAAGTCGTCCAGCTTGGCGCCTGGTTTAAAAATACATATATAATGTTTATTAATATATGTGTATATTAAAAATGTATTTGTTATTAATTCACTATTAAACAGTATATTATAATATTTTAAGTAGGTTCAACTAGCTTTCAAATTAACACAATTTACGTTAACTTCCAACAAAGTCTGGAACATATTCGCTGTGTTGGGTGGCGGACCTCCACGAACTCGGCACACTTGACCTGAATTAGGTCAATCCATAGGGATATTGTCATAATCTACCCGAGTAGTTGTGTGAACTCCTGTTAATATTGTTTTGAGAAATGTGTAGCCTGGAGTGCTGTTGCTATTCATAACTTCTCAATGTTAAGTAACAATTTGTATGTTTTTTTTGTTGCTTTAAAAACTAAAAATATAATATAAAAAAATAAATAAAAGTAGAATGAGCCAGAACTTGCCATAAACAAAGAAAAGCCCCCGATGCGTAGTTTAGACGAGTGGATGTGCGTCAAATATATTCTTTAAATGAATCAAAATACCTGTTGCAGCAGTTTGTGAATAAAACAGTACTAAATAAAAGCATTTCTCTTGTTGTATTTTTTTCCCCACCTCCATTAAGTATGAATCAAGCTTAACCCAGACATGCATGTATGTACATGCACACACACATCTGTATTTCACTATTACATACATACACACATCTGTATTTCATATTTGTATTTCACTATAACATACATACATATTTGTATTTCATATTTTTATTTCACTATAACATACATACATACAGAAGTTTAATGATTTTACTCTAATGATGATTTGTAGTGAAACAATAGCTGTTTTTTGTGGCGCTGATTACACATTTGTGCGTGTGTGTGTGCGTGTGCGTGTGTGTGTGTGTGTGTATTGATATGTATGTGTAGGATGGCGCAGTGGAAACTCCACTGTTGGCCTATGAGCCATACATTCTGTAAACAGCAGTTCCAAACGCCGTGGTGTTATTGTCCCATCAATAGCACGATGCAGGTTTACAGAGCTGATCTCAGATGAACTACATGGAATGCCACAGGCCAGGGTCAACAATATGAGCCATTTCAGATATGCAGAGCATCCAAAGCAGTAGGATCAAACTGTCAATAGAGCCATGACCATGGATGCTTAATCACAAGGGGATTGTTCGATTGGGGGGGGTACAAATAATAGTGCACCCGTGGGGACACAAAGCCCCCTATAATGTACAACTCCATGTTGACTCATACAGACACTGGCCACTACTCATACTTAAATATGTTGTCTATCCGGCAGAATTATAAAGAAAACATTATCATGCATTAAAGCTCAAAAACATAGTTTGTAACTTTTAACACTATCAGGTTTTTTGGCACACTGTTATTAAGTCACAAAACTTCTCTGTTTCAATACTACAGTAATACTGTAGCAGACATACAATTGTACTGTTTATGTGCGACACATTCTTGCTGGGTCAGTGCACACATCACCCACCACTCCTATTAATTTCAGTGCAAACACGCATCTAAAAACATCTCCGCTCACCAAGGGCCGAGCAGGCATCCAATCTTCTGGCAACTGCTCCATCTGCCAAGTCCAGCAGGTAACCTATCAGAACCAACCAGCATGCTAAATAGTGCTGCCTGAAAACAACAGAATGGAAATATATATTAAAAGTTCAGCTGAAAGTTGCATAGCATAGTATGGTTGAAACTAATATTTAGAGATGTACCAACAATAAAAACATCTGATATACTGTAACAGTGATTGATTTCCACTCAGTTATTCATGCTGAAGGTCTATTGCAACCATGTTAGAAAAACTATGTGACCCTGAACCATCCTGGCATTAACATAAAGCAGCAGTTAGCATTTGACTTTTGTCCTCCTTCAATGTACTGACTCATATGGTAATACAGTAGCTAGGCACTCAAGCGAACACCGCAGCTAACTTATATTAATTAATAAAAACCCAATGCAGAAAAAAATTCCATTTGATATGTTGGCAATGCAGTAGCTGAGCTTGATTAGTTTTACCGTGCACCGGTCCAGTGCTGTGTGTATTACACTCACCCGTTCAGGCTGCTGAGGATAGAAGCCATGCCCATGATCAGGTTGGCTACCGAAAGAGCGTTGGCTGCATTTTTACGTGCAAACTCCTTGATCTGAAGTCCTGTAGCCGTCTCACTAAGAAAGAGCTTGCTAGCACGCTGAAAGAAATCTGAGACGAGCATGTACACCAGTTAGTATTGATCTGTGTTATGCTAATAACCGCTGCTGCAAAAAATAAAATAAAAAAATCCCTATTTTGATCACATGATCATAATTTTATTTTGCTTACATGCTTTATATTGGCTAATTAGACCACTTCTCGCTTTGAAGTTGGGCAGAACTGTGCTGCAAATACGATCAGCAAAATTCATCAAAAGAACCAATCATAAGAAAAAGATGACAGTGGTCCCAAGAACTGTTTCTGCTCCTATAAAGATTATATATTTCAATGCTCCTCTCTGCCTCCTTTGTGAGTTTAGGATTTCCAGAGGAAAGTGTTTTTATTCTTCTACTCTTCAGAACTGTCCATGAGAATGTATACAATATACACAACTCTTAATAGTTTGAAATGTCAGAGGTGCGACCCTTCAAAAGCTGAGCCTTTTATTTGTGAAAAGGGTTAAAGTCATGTTCCTACTATTATGCATTTCACCCTGAACTTCCTGTGATTCCAAAGCCAGGGGATTTCAAGAGACTCTTCATCTGAAAGAAAACAGTGTATGAGACACAGCAGAAAGCAATAACGTATACTTTTACTTGATAGCATGCTTTTACTTTTAAAACTTTTACACCAATTACAACATGGCAATTGAGTTGCTTCCTATGAATTATTTTTGAAAACATAGCCTAGTATACTAAAAATGAACATATTCTAATGCCAAGTTGTTGTTTGTTTGTTTTATAATTATACTATAATTTCCGCAAATGTTGACTCCTGTCACCACAAGGTATGCCATAGAAGGGCCAATACTGCACCTCTATACATTGTGGAACAAAGTGGTCCACGTAACTAACAACTTGCTAATTAACAAGACAAAAAGTAAACGCTGCCTCATCACCAATAGGGTCCGACACTGACTTTTTCAAGCAGGTCTCTGGACTGCTGCCTAGTGCAAGGCACTGTGGGAAAAGATTTGTTATGCAACTAGGCTGTTACCTGGCAACATACTGTACACTAGACTAAACATGATATATATTCTAGTTTATATAATTGTATTATCTTAACAGCACAGTTATAATAGAGAATCATAATAAAACATCAAAGTCAAAGAAAAACAACTATCAATGCAGTATAATAGCAATATACAAATATAGTATAGAAACAGTATAGAAATAATTAAATTTGACAGCATCCATATTAGTCATTTTTAATTAATGAGAGAGAGAGCTACATTTTAAAACAGTTTATTGTCTACCGTAAATAAGACATCAGTCTAGGAATTAATGACAATGACTGACATTGTTTCTTCAAAAGAAACAACTAACAAACCCCTACCAGAAGAGGGCGTCAACAGGATCATGATTGTCTGGAGGGTCTTATCACAACACAGCAGCTACAAAAATAAAATGAATTGGGTAAAATATAATTAAAAATATATTTTAAAAATAATATCAATAATAAATAGACAAAGACACAATGCAAAGTATTTCACAGCAACATGTAGATGGAAAATTTCACTTTACTGCGTAGATTAGGCTATATGACACTAGCAGACCATAGAAACCTACAGACCCAATAAATAATTGACCAACGACCTCAGACACTGAAAACCTTTGTCCAATTGGTTCAGAAGTAGGTCTGTACTGAATTGGATTATGGCCATCTGCCTAAAATAAATAAATGAAATAAGGCATACAAGATATCAATCAAATTGTGGTGTAGCCAAGCAAGTATATCCGCAATAAAAAAAATAAAAAAAGGCACGTGACTCCATGGTTCAACGTTTATTTGGTGTAACAGACAGTGCCACTGTCTTTTTTATATAATGTATTGTATAGGTAGGCCTACACCGCATTAATAATCAGTGCACAGTAGGCTACAAAGAAACGTCGTCATACAGTGTAGGACAAAGCAGCGGGGCCGCTTTGTTGCGCAGCCACTTTCCTCAGCAAAATTGCAATCGAAGTATTGCTGTCACATTACGATGTTCTTTCAAAATAGAACAATATTATATACACAAGTGAAATGTGAAAGTGTAAGTGAAATTACAAAATACATGTTCCTGAATAAAAACTGCGTCATGACCAGTGCGATTGATTCGATTTATTTCCAATGATGGCCACAACAGGACAAAAAAAACATTACACAGTTGTGTAATATTATGTGGTTCTATCAACAATATATGATATCGCAAAATGATCATCTTACCTGAAACGACTTCAAATAGTAGCATATAGGACGACCTACAAAACGATTGTTCAGTGGACTATCGACCGTGACCTCTAGTATTGTATAAATGTATCTTCTGGTACTGTAGGTTATACTTCTTCGTGTGGTTAGTGTCTTACAGTGTCGCAGTGCTATTCAGCTGTTCACCTGTCGATGATGTCAGTTTCTCATTCAGCGCGGTCCGTTTTAAAGCCTTACAATAAAATCCTCTGTAAAATTCCACCGGATATGACGCATCCGTAATCTTATTCTTTAAATACTGTATGATAATGTGGTTGTTGGCGAACTCTTCCAAAATAGGCTAATTTATATGCATTAAGAATATTGCTAAACCTAATACAAATCTCGATGACATTTTTGATATCCCTCCCGATAAAAACGACTAGGCCAAATCTGACCAGATGTGCACAATGACCAATACCTCAGGTGTTCATTCACAGAATATTAGGCAAAGCTTTTGTTGAAAATAGATAGTTTCACTGGGGATTCAATTGAAGTTTAATTGAACTGTTAAGATGGTTTCCATCTAGGCATAATGCTGCATGAAATACTGTGCAAAACAGTAGGTTATTCTCAAATCAATCTGTTACTACCTGATTTTGGAGCAATATGTAGCCTAATAGAAACTACCAACAAGTAGGCTATTTCAATAGCCAATATTTTCCTAACTGAATATTTCCTAGCTATGGTAGGCCACTGAGGCTATGCTACTATATGCTACTATAACATGCATTTAGCCAAATGTACTATTTAAACAGAAAGCCAGTGGGCAGGTAAGGCGGATCTTATAATCATGACATTGTCTTCCACCAGGCTGATCAGCGTTGACACAGGCAAATCCATAAGAAGCATCATACCTGAAATCATGACAAAAACGTGAATGTTTCCTATTGTAAAAATCAAGCTTTTCCATGCTGTCAGTTGTGTAGACAAAGTGACAAAAGAAGTGAACAACTTTTTAAGCCAAATGTCCTTTCTGAAATAATCAGTGTCAAACAAGTGACATATTTTCTGGATTGTAACCAATCTTCTCTGACCTGTGCTCCCATTCTCAGTCACAAATCCAATGAAGTTTTTTTTATAAAAGTGCAACTGTAACACCAACTAAAAAGCATACAGTCAGGTATAATACAGTATTGTAGAAGCAAACTGGAGGCTTACATTTGGATGATGTCATTTGTCTGTAGTGCCGGTGTGCCAGATGCAGTCATGGCTTCAATAGCTGTAGGCTGGAGGCAGGCCTGACTGGGATATTGCATCTCCAGCTGCAGTAGGGTCTCATAGTCGCCCAATCCAGAAGGCTTGTCTAAATTGAACCAGCGAGTCCTGCAGCCTGACACAAGGTGAAGCAATACTGCACTCTTACGATTCAGAGATAACATTAAACCTCCCATCCATTAACCTATACAGTATCTACATGTAGCCTATTGCATAATGTTGAATAATTCTAGTTAATTTACAGTAGCACAGTTGTTTTGGTAGCTGTGGAAACACACCTTGTCCAATTACAACAAAGTATTGATTAGATGTTATATTTGATAGATTCAAATTATAAACAGACTCATTACAAATACATCTGATGTACAGTAAAACAGCATGCAGCATGACTGTATACTAGTAAATGAAATAAAAACACATTACCTTGACAGAAATCTGAGCGGCAGGTCAGCAGAACTTGGTAATCTTCACACATTCCAGTTTTTTGTGCATTGTTGATACACACTAAGCCAAATGTAACATCATAGCTGCAATATAAAAAGAAACCCTTCAGCATTAGTGGGTCTAATTATGAACGATCACAACCTACATGGTAGATTATCAGAGTTGTGCTTACGAGAAGTAAGTCTCTCCTGTGTCTTTTGCCGATATCCCAGATATTGTCTGTGTTTCAATGCTGACTGGGTTTCTGCAGATCTGACCAGGGAAGGTATTAAAGAGATGGGGGATTGACTCCACATCACCCCCGTTGGATGGCATATCACTGCTCAGCCATCTTGTGCGACACTCCTTTACATGTTAAGTATAAAGTAAATTAAATAGAACAATTTGAATGAAGATTAAGCTGAGTTTGCTAAAGGTTTGCCAATTACAAAATATGGGATGGATAAATTGTCGGTTGGTTACACACCGTCACACCTTGACAAAACTCTGATGGACAAGTGAACCGGACTTGGTAATCTTCACATTGTCCATCCCACTGCTCTGCATTTACACAGGCAAACCCATTGGTGGCGTCGTAACTGTAGAAATCAAAAGAGAATGGCAGAAATTACAATCAAGTATTCTCACTCACCCACATATATATCTGAATTCATTCATAACAATACTCTCACATCAATAGCTTATCAGAGGTGTTGGAGGCTGGGATTCCAGAGGTGGTCTGCGCCTCGATGGCTATTGGCTGAGAGCAGATTTCATTTGGGTACATGATGATAAGATTAGTGAGAACTTCATAATCTCCATTTCCAGTAGGGTCATCGCCATCAATCCAGCGAGTCCTGCACTCTGTCAGTCAACAAGCACACAAAGATAAGATAAAACAAGATAGAACTTTAGTAAAGCGATATTATCAGTGAGCATGAAGCACTAGGCTTATCTCCTACAGTAAATTATTGTGATTAATCAGCCTTTAGAGAAGAAGCATCCGATATTCACACATGGTTATACTCATAGTTAAAATGAGGGTGAAAATTATCATTTGTGGCCACACCGATTAGACCAACCTGAGCAGAACTGTCCAGAGCAGGTGAAGATGACTTTATAATCTTTACACTTCCTCCACTTCTGTTCAGAGTTGAGGCATGCTAAGCCCTCAGAGGCACTGAACCTGCCAGAGAGACCCATCCAATCCTAGTCTTACATTTAGTTTGTCTTGCTTAGTAATACATCTTTTTCAACTAACAATCAACCAGATATGCTTAAAGCAAGATGTATTTTCAAATCAATAATATATTTACTTATGGAAAGAGTTTCTGGTGTACTGTGTCTTGATCCCAGAGGTTGTCTGTGCCTCCATGGCCACTGGGTCGGAACAAATCTGTCCCCTGTGATTTCTCTGTAGTTCAGTCAAGAGTTCTGAGTCCCCCTCCATGGATACATCTTCATCATCAAACCAGACTGACTTACAAGCTGAATAAAAGAACACATACTTTTCTGCTGGTATACAGTATTGATTTTTGCCTCATTCAAGAAGGTAGGCATAATTTTAGTTTGTCTTGTGGCAAAAATACTGTATATCAAACATTTCGTACGCCTTCCCCTTGTCACGAGAAAAAAACATTTACTCAAGAAAATGAATCAATTGATTCACAATGTAATAGAAAAAATAACACTTACTTTCCAAAGCATGGCTGTGAAATGGCTGAAATTCTGAAGGGAAATTAAATTAAACAAATAGATTTGTGAGCACATGATATTGCTTTGATTCTGTTATTATTTTTGGTGAAATAAAAACATTCAGTATTAATCACCAATTCCATTACCTGAGATTAGGATACACCAAACCACTAATCTCTAAAATAAATAAAAAATAAATTAGGAAACAACGCATTCAGTATCAAGAAATTGCATATCTTTGTATAAAATATCAACCAAAGAAACACAATTTAGGAAGATAATTAAAAATACCTGATATAACAACATGCTTTTTTACCCAGTGAACCTTAAGAGAGACAGAACAACTTGTTTAATCACAAAAATGCTAATCATTCAAGTTATAAAACCCCAATCATAAGCCAACATTTTACTCACCAATAAATGTTTTTATACTGTAGCTGCAAAAAGCAAATATCCCTTGGAGAAAGGTATTAAAAGTAGGTAGCTAATATTTTTACTATAGAAGTGGGTCAGCCATTCCAACCTACAAACTACAGTGTAATAGACAAGACTAATGTGTCTGAGTATAAAGGCATTATCCATCCTTGTTTATTTCCATGGGAAACACTTAACATACTGACAGTACAGTCTTTTTCATGTTTCCCATGGGATATACAAGCTCAAAGAATTATGTATTTTGTTGGGTGTAACATTATCCTTTTGTGGATAACAAAAGTGGAGTTGAGGTTGATTGTTAGATGTTATACAAAGAGTAGTCTAAAATAACACGTACTAGTTTAGAATATCTGCTTTCACATATGAAGTGAAGTATGATATGATACCAAGCAACCTATTAGGCATAATTTTTTATTATTAACTATATGGCTTTAGGGTGTCACAACTTACAAGTGCCTGGGAATTTAGCTGGACAATAAATGTTCAATGTCAATTAGAATTATCAATCATAATTACATCTAGTTGCTTTTTTATACTGTAATCGTTCATCCTTCAACTCTGCGGCTCTCTTACCCTGGTTAAAATTACAATTTTGCCTGTTTGATTATGTTGACGTCATCTACGAACTGGCTGGAAAGGTTTCCCTGGGTTGCCTGGATGTACTCTATCACTCTGCTAGTAGATTTGCCACATATGCTCCATAAAGGGCACATCACTGTACTCTGTACAGGCTGGTCATCCCGGCAGGCTCGGCACAAGCTGCACTGGTTTCTGCTAGGTCTCACTCCACCATATCTCAGGCACTTGCGACATTCACTATCCCATTATAACACCTGTTCTGGGTCTGTTAAAGACACCCAAAGCCTGTACAGCCTTTGGGCACTCTTCTTTTCAGTTTGCTACAGCTAATGACTGCAACAAGCTGCGAAGCTGAGATCGGAAATCGGTCCGATACTGACTTAAATAGCTGGATCAGTATCGGTGACAATTGGAAAGTTGTAACCGATCCATGGGGGTAATCCAATTAAATTAATTTACACATGTAGGTCTACTGTCAAGCATCAGCCATGTCTAATCTACCCAGGCCACACTATCAGCAGCAGGTTTATAAAATGCATCTTAGTCCTAAAATAGAGTTTGTCTATCATTTACTTTATAACTTAACTTAAAACTTAATTTAACACTGGAATCGGATCGGTACTCGGTATCGGCCAATACCCAAAGTGCCGGTATCTGTATCGGTATCAGGACTGAAAAATTTGGATCGTGCCATCCCTAATTATAGCTACAAGTTATGTTGTCCTCTGAATAGAAAGGAATGTTTCACTCAGAACTGCTGCAACCATCTCATTAATACGCAGTTTATTTCAGTTTTGTCTTTACTGTTATACAAATATCTGGCCATTTATATGATATATATATTTTCAATACAGTATAGATAACCCTGTCTAACCAAATTGTACCAACACAGTCTTTCAAATAAAGTCCATATAAAACCTGTAGAGAGATATGAAAGATGCACGCTGTTTGGACAGATTTATTTTACATGGGTATATTCTCACCTTTACTAACACAGAATTTTTAGATTAGATAGGACACAAAGAGGGATGAATGTAAGGGAAGAACCAAACCAAGGAGATCATAAATAGCACATGAATTTTCTTTTTAATTAAGAAACACCAAGGTAAGTGGGGCTCTTTCGACACTGGAAACAAAGCAGGTCATCTTGACACAGACAATATTTCTTATAGGTATGTTTTTGCTAATTGAACTCTGTGATAATTAATTTTTCACATCTTATGTCTCTCATTCAAAGTAAGACATACTGTAGACACATATAAACCATTTCAAAATGGCGACAACAACGCCTCAGCCATGCTTTCTTTAGCATTAACCAAAAATGCAATCATAAGGCTCCATGGCAATGTATGGGTAAAATACAGTGTATACAGTATGTGGATATGCAAATACTAGACAGGTACCCTATTAACAAGGCAGAGACATACTATCCAGCTCTTTATTATTCTCCCAAACACAGACGACAGCAGGAATGCTGGCTGTACACATATTTAAAAACATGACTCCTTTCTTTAAAACTGGTTTGTTGTGTTTACAAATCTAAGACTTGATATCTAAGTGAATAAGTAAGGACACCTTCCAACCACCTGACCTGTTTGGTTCAAGAATCACAGATGAATGCTCCAGAGAGATTACTGGGGGGTCATGAAACTTCCTGTGTTCAAAATCAACGTGTAGGAAGCAGGGATGTGGGAAGCAATAAACAAGATGAAAAAAGATATGAAGTGATTCTTGTTGTACAGTACAACAGCAGTAGGAAAAAACAAAGAAAAAATAAATATAAATGAAGCAACTCTAGAATATTAGAACAACTTTAATACATAAGCTTACAAAAGTGTTTTTCGTGAAAAGGTTTGCAAAGTCCAAAGTGACCCTGTCATGATGAATATGTAATGTGGTCTGCCAGGGTGGGCGCACACAATAGGGGCTGCTCTGCTGGTCAAAGCTATTGCATGAAGATACCAATTCATTCCATCAGGATGTTCTGTGCTACTGTCTGTCCTGGTGATGCTGTGGGCAGATGCAAGGCCAAGTTGCCAACTTGAAGATACTGTACTGTAATGTATTGAGGCAGTTTCTGTGGTGAACCTCCTGAGGATATATACGATGATGACACATGCAAGCACGCGCACACACACACACACACATTACACAAACACCTTATGGCACACAAATTCCAATTATTGATAAATATACCTTACTGGTAGATATTTTTGTACATCAAGCTGCTGCCATTGCATCAAAAACTAGATATTGAAAACATTGGCCTTTTTGAGTTGAGACTTACACTAAAATGTTATACTTAGTTCTGTCATGACACGCATGTATAATGTTTGACGGTGAGGTGTTCTTTTCGCATATGCATTAACACCCTCACATCAGATGGAAAACAATCTGATTGTCGGTTGTACCATCACGTCTGACGGCAGCACCTGGGTTTTTACCTTTTATTTTGTTTGATAAAAAAAGAAGAGGCAACCGCTGTACAAAGGCAAGCAGTGTCCGTCAGAGACATTTAAGCCAAGTAAATACACCGGTATTACAAATATGCATTGTTAGCGTTGATATTATCTATTTTCTACACGTCTTAACCTGAGTTGTGTTTTGGAAACTCCCCCACCACGTGTGCGCCCCCAATCACAATATTCATAGGACTGCAGGCACGCCTGCCCTAAACAGTTCCCCGACAGAAATGAAGGAAAAGGCCTAAATGTTTTCAAGTATTAATACAGTTAGGCTGTTAAAAAGCCCTGGACACACAGTATTAGAACACAGAATACTCGATGAAAGAAAAAGAGCAGTTATGGTTAGTTTGCATGTTTCCCCCACAAATATAATATATATTTATAATCATATGTATATAAATTAAGATTCAGTGCTGTAAAAATGCTCCATAGGATCTGAGCCATTGCAGAAGATGTACTACTGTATGTTTTACTCTTCTCATGGCTAAAGCTACATCTGGGTAGTACGTACTGTAAACAGTAGGGGTTATCCTGTGTTATTAGTCCTTCATTGAGAAAACAACGCTCAGGAAAAGAAGACTGGTTAATATTGTTTCAAATTTCCTTTCTGTTCTTTTGGTTTTAATGCACACAGAGACAAAAAAAGTATCCTTTCTGCTGTTATGAATCTCTCTCTTTCTCTCTTTCTCTCTTTCTCTCTTTCTTTCTTTTGGTAGCAGCAAAGCACCAAGTTTAAGTCAGTCTCTCTGTGTGTGCCTGGTGTGTGTGTGTGCATGTGTAATGTCACTCCACAACCTCTGGGGTGTGTGTGTGTGTGTGTGTGTGGGCGTGCTGCGGTCTATGACGTGCATGGCTGCACGTTGACTCCATTGGCAGCAAGGGCCTGAAGGTCGATGGCCTGGGCAGGCTGTTGGCCTGGCATGGCATTCATCAGAGACACGTTCCTCACACAGCCCCTCATGCCCGTGGAGAACTTCATTCCTGTCAGAGCAGCCATTTCTGGGGCTCCGCCTGGCACACGCACACACACACACACACACACACAAATATTAGTTCATCCTTGTCTTTGGTCTAGAATGTGCTAGAATCAGGCTAAGCAATATTTTGTGACTAAGCGCCATCTAGTGGCACTCAAGCATTTTGCAAGTGTTAACACTTTAAGCTTGCCTTTATTTCACACTCTAAGACAGTGTTTTTCAACCTTTTTTGAGCCACGGCACCATTTTCTTTCTTGAAAAAATCCAGCGGCACACCACCAAACAAAATAATTACTCCATGACGCATTGTAGCCTAATCCAGCATATTTAAAGACAATTTGGTCTCTCAATTTGTTTATACTCACTCAGTGTGAAACCTGGGCCTGCTTAGATGAACATAAAGATGATATCCAAATTAAGAGAGATTAGAAAATTTCCCACGGCACACCTGCCGATCTCTCACGGCACACAAGTGTGCCGCGGCACAGTGGTTGAAAAACACTGCTCTAAGATGTTTTTCTTCTACCTACAGTAATTCTATCCACACATTGTTGTCTGTTGGGCGTGATGTCCGTGTTGGACATTAATTGTGTTGATACATTTCTCTTGCATGTTCAAGGGTGTCAGTATGTAGTATGCAGTATGGCTTTAAGACTACAGAGCCCTCCTAAAGTGCCTTAATATCCCCTTACCCAGGAAAACGCTGCCTTTAGTATTGACCATGAGGCTTCTGCCTTTCGATTGACCATGCTGCATGGCTCCCCCATCTACCTGGACGTAGCCATCTTTCCCAGTCCTGCAGAGAAAGCAAAATGTGTACTGAAGAAAAATGTATATCTCAGGAAAAACACAGACATGCCAACATGAAATGAATGCAAAGTGTATATGTGAATGTGAGTCATACCTCACTGCTGTGACCTTATGCCACTGGCCATCGTTGATAGGCTCCCTTGACCTGATCGAAGCCTCTCCACTGCCCAACTGGTAGCTAGGTGATACATAATGATCATTACTGTTGCTAAATATGACTAGTCATGCAGCTGCTCATCGGTGGTCCTCACAATGGAAGCCAGTCATCACTTTCAATAGAGAGTCATCACTTACGGTAGTCAACGGTGAGAATACAATTATTTTTAAATCCTGTTTAAATTGTGATACGCAGTACAGTACACATATGATGTGTGTCTATATAAAAGATAATTGTTCAAGTCAAGAACGTTGCAGTTTGTTTGTCATGTTTGTCATGACACTTACAGGACACAGGGTTTGTAGTCTTACTAATTACATATTTTCAGTCTTATACTTCAACAAATGCACGACAAACTGAGACTTTCTTGACTCGAAAAACGTTCTTTTAAAAGGTCAAACATCATATGTGTGCTTTGTGTCACAATTCTAACGGGATTTAAAAATAATTGTATTCTCGCCGTTGACTACCATAAATATATTTTCCAAACTAAGGTCCCATAACACGGAAGTGACTTCAGCTCTCTATACCAGTCTCAGATTCTGGATAAATATGCTTCATTGCCAAACCATGATTACATCTATTCACCTGAAAACAAGATGGCCGCTCTTCAGCCCCAGGCTAATGAAGTCTTTGCCTTTACCATTCTCTCCCAGGTCCTGTGAAACACACATTAGTTGGTAACAGAAATCATGCGTGATGTGTTTTGACTGCTGTCAGCTCCGGTAGTTTTTAATTTCAGAACTAAATACTGCACATACATGACGCAAACATTGTACATACATACAGTAGAACCCATATTGTATTAATATGTGTAAAATAAGTGTGTCCATGCAAGACAGCAATGCGAAAAGAAAATGACTGAAGTGCAATACAAGCAGTAAATCGTTCCACGTTCGTATTCATTTCAAAGCAGGATGGTTCTCACAGCAGTGCACACGTTCCTGTGCACGTTACATACATTGTGCAGATAGCAGTGTTTTTGTGATTGAGTGGATACCTTTTTACTAGCATGCACCTTGCGCAAATGGCGTGTGCCATTGGTGTCCTGAGGGAAATGGAGGGTGAGTCAGATTAGCGGAGCAAAACTGGGCAACATGCATAATGATGAACTCAGAGGTGTAATTGACAGCCTCAGTGGTACGGGAATCGACCAATGAGTGCAGAGATGAATGCCGTTCAGTCAGTGAGGGGGGTTTATAAGGACATGCAGTCCTTGTGTCAGTGTTGCATTATCACATACAGGCAAGCATGAGATCAACTATAATGTCAGCTAATGGTTGAATACAAATGTTATATGGGATACACCAAGGTGCTGGTTAAACAGTTAGGGTGAATATGAGATGCAGGGGGGAAATGGTCTAAGATAAGATGTGGTTTGTGAGCTGTAGGCTCAGGGAGAACACCTACCACTCCCTGCCACAGAACCAGGCCTTCAGAGGAGGTGGTTTGGATCTCCAGCTCGATGGTCTCTGGAGAGTCAGGGGCACTGCAACATAGAACATCAGACCCGTACAATAATCACTGGGACAGGATAGCCTAATGACTAGGCTAGGCTTGATCCACGACAAGCCCAGCCCACCTTTAGGGCTTCCTTCAGCAGTATGCATGTAACGCAAGCTAGTAATGCATTACTGCAAGTCACTGTGGACATTTACCTTCGAGGGAAAATCAGTTTGGGAAGAGCAATGTATCCATCATCATGGAAGTGAGCTGCATACGGATAGGGTGAATCTAAAAAAACAGAAATTTAGCCATCAGTGTTTACAATAGTGCTTGAAGGTCTGCTGTGTACAGCTGCACACAACTGTGTTGTGCTCAATTTGGGGCCCTCTGGAGGCAAAATGGGAATAATGCACTTGTCACAGTTTTGGTTAGATTCTGCATAAGAAAGTGCAGATGCAAGTCAACTAAAATATCTCTAACAGATATTTTAAATATATGGGTCCAAACTCCATATGCAAAACATCTTGGACCAGTCAAACCAGGCACCTGACTCAACACAGTCCTCACCAAAGCAGCAAGTCATTTGCCATTCCTCACACGCAATAGTATCTGACCATTCAGGTGAGACAAACACCATATCTAAAAACTCACCCAGATCCTGACTCCATGCACACTGACAATAAACATACAGTATATGCTAAAATGTCAACAGGCCCAAACAACATCACTATCCCTTTGTTAGTTTAAAGAGAACATAAGTAAAACTGCTGTGGGTGCATTGTAGATACACAGTGTAATATAAATGTTCACATATAATCACATTGTAAGTTCAGAAACAGAAAAACACATTGGAGCCTGTTTGTTGTTTGGAAAGGCAGGTTTGAGGAGGACAGAGACATTGTTTAACATTGCAGTCAGTAGATGTACGTATATCACAGGACATGACAGGATGTTGAAGAGTATGGAAAGAAGGGGAATTCTACAATTTCATAATGTACCATAACCATAACCATAACCATAAAGTGCCACGGGCCTTAAAAGTACTGACGGCACACAAACCAGTTGATAACTCTAGCGCTATATTTTACACAGATGCAGAATTCCCCTCTAGCGGCGTTTCCAAGGGGGTAAGGACCCTGTCTCGGGCTCGGCACAGACACAAGCATGGCCGTGTACAGTATAGTGTTGGGCTTGTGTGATACAGTATGTGCGCTTGACAGTTAGGCAGCAGCAGACGAGTTGAGTTTGAGGTTGGAAGAGACACGGGGCCCCTCGAGGTGAACAGGACCCCTGTTAGTCACGGTCATATCAGGCAAATGGAGCGTTGAGATACTGTACCATTAGCCCCGCTACCTTCCGACTTCCACAGGGCCTCGGGGAAACCGGAGACCTGGCCTGTGTGTGCGGGATATAGCAATGACAGTGCAGGAATTAGACAGACTCCGTCCCCTCATCAGGACTAACCAGGACCAAGAACCCAACCAAGAATATCCCATTATAGTGAGGACAGCAGCCGGCCAGGTCTATTGGGCAGGGCTTATTCATGTTTACTGTGTTGGTGAATGTTTGTGGACGTTAGCATGTGTGCTGTGGAGGTGAAGGGTGTCATATAGCTATACAGCAGGGACGCTTTGTTCACTGGCACTCCAGAGCTAAACACAGCTATGCTAACGCATAATAGGCAGCACTCACCCTCTTCACAGTTTGGACCTGTGTAGCCTGCGGTGCACACACAATGACCGCTCACACAGCTGCCACCGTTCTGGCACTCAATGTGGCTCTGGCACACGTACTTCACTATCTCACAGTGGTCACCTGTTGGCTCACGCAGCAGGGGTGAAAGGTCAACCTTCTCATCATTAAACCCAAATAAATAACATTGTAATTGTAGTGCTATATAACAGTAGCGTAGCCAGAAATGTGCATGTGGGAGGGCGTACATGAGACTAGGTGGGCAATAACAATTTGTCTAATAGGCCTATTAGTTTAGCCTTTGTGCAAGTAGGCTACAAAACTAGTAGTATGATATTACCGTTTTTGTGATCACTGCCAGTTTTGTAATTGCACTGGCCAATGATTAGTAGGTCTACAGCATTATGCCGGCAGACTATGTTTGTGATTTTAGCACAATGAACATTATTCGTGCAGTTTCAATTGATAGTAGTGACAGCATGTGCACACTGTGCAGTTCGTAATAACAATGTCGTAATAACAATGTCGATCAATTGATCCATATGATCATCAATGCTCACCAGCAGCCAGGAGGGTGAGGCTGCGGTCACATGTAGGCTAAGTAAGCCAAAAACTGCAGGCAATGGATCATCGCCTTCCGAAATTCATACTCAATGCCTACTCCAATCCATCCTGCCTGACTGAGAAAACTATAGCCAACACTGCAGCCAGCTGTGGCCTCAACCAGACAGCATCCCTAATGTTGGTTGAGGCTGTGTATTTAGATCAAAGTTAATCAGTGTTGAACTTTAGTCTATATGAAATTATGCAAATTGCTTCACCACAGGAAGCTAATGTTTTATTCGCACCTTCGCTCATATTGGAAGTGAATGGGAGGCGAATATTAATTTTGCATGTGTCTGCAGCCTGATGCTTGCTCTCACCAAAGCAGGCGCTTGAAGTGAAAGGGACGGTGTATGGTTCTTCCTCTGGCTCTGGGCAAACTTGTGTATGCTAACCGTTCTTGGAAAACACTGCATGTACTATATAGGTCCATGTTAAACCCCCAGTTAAAAATAGCAGTGTCAACGAGTGTTATAGTTTCTCGTTAGAAATTGGTTGTTTCAAACCGGCATCTGCTTGAATGAGCAACGAAAACTTATTTAATCCACTCCATTTGTATTATATCCATGTCTTCAGTTTAGCTACGGTAACTTGAAAATGAAAGACAAAAAGGGCTTTTTTTGTCTTGCCTTATCTTTGTGTCGTGCCCAAAAGTACTGTCCTATAAAAAGTGATCACCGTATGAATAAGTGCACTTTAGGATTATATCCCCATATTTTTAATTATTATATTTATATTTTAGCAAAGAAACACATATAGCCTATACATGGGAAATTATAGCCAATAATAATTTTATCTAGATAAAAGCAACTGCAGACGGACGGCAATCACTTTTTATAGGACAATCACTTTTGGGCATGACACCTGTCGCCTATTAACACCAGACCGCTCGAATATTGTGGCTAGTTTAGTGGGGGCATTACACTCATAATTTACATTGATTATTAAATAACTATTGAAATGTATAAAATAGAATATTTGGCGAGTGTTTATCTTAACATCAAAAAATTAAATACCAAACTGGTTGGGTGGGCGGTGGTTCTAATTAGGTGGTGGTCGCCCACCCGTGGCTACGCGTCTGCTATATAATATGTACAGTACGTACAGCTTACGCCATTCAACCCTATCTAACCTAAACCAATTGGAAGATGTGTTTCACCAAGCACACTCATGCACCTAGACAGTACTTTCCAAGGAGGACTCACCGTCAAAGCCATCGTCACACAGGCACTGGTATTCATACTCTGCATTAGACATGCAGTGCCCTCCATTGAGGCAGGGCCGGCGATCACAGGGACTGTTGTCCACACACTTTCGGACAGCATTGCTTTCTGTGAAGCTGTAGGACAGATCCACCTTCTTGTTGTTGATCAGAACCTAAACACAAGGCGCAATGGGACAATGCAGAAATGCCCTGAAGATGCAAGACAATTCTACATTTATGCAGCATCTACCTATCATCTTGTACTGTATTGCACATGTTTGAATACGTTTGGTTAATTACATTTAAATGTTATAATTCATATACTATATAGAATATATGGGAACAAAGTGGGACATAGCCAATGACAATGGTAATTTTAGCAGTGATTCCAGCATACCAAGCTCATTGTAATTACAGGTGAATCGGACACGCCTATGCAAATTACATAACTGTATTCAGTTCTCACCTCTCCAATACAGCCCTCAAATAACTCGCTGACATTGGCGGGTTTTGGAAAGATGTCCATGGAGGGCACTCCTCCCAGGAACATGGAGGTGTGGATATTGAGGCCCTGGGCCTTCCCAGGAGAGGACTTCCTCTCCACAGAACCATGGTTTACTCTCAGGTAGCCATCCTTCTTGTTTCTCTCTGCCACAACTCTGTGCCACTGTCCCAAAGACACAGGCTCAGGACTACGCAGAATGGCCTGGCCTGAGAACCAAGATGCACCCACAGGATGTTTTGAGATACCTTGTGCCTTTCTACAGAGACCTAATAGTTATGAGTGACATTAAGGAACCAGAGCGATGTACTACAGAACTTGGGAGAATGTTGAACATCTGTCAATGTTGAGATGAAAGCAGAGGTTGTGAATCTAAGTGTCATACAGTATATAGACAAAGCCTATAATTTCACCTGTGCCCAGTTCATATCTGAACTCCACATGTCCATCTGCCATGGAAACAGTCACAAAGTCCTCCACCTTCATCTTCGTCCCGCCGCAGAAGAACATCAGCCCATGTCTGTGCATCGGCTTGAATTCCAGCTCGACGCGTAGGTCGTCGTGGATGTTGGTCAGGGGAGGGTAAGCGATGTAGGACTCCTCTCCGTCAAACAAGGGAGTGGTCACCAATTCTCCTGGCGAGGGAGAGATTCAGTTAACTGTATACCTTTTGAATAAATGCTGGTGCCTACGCTGGTAAAGGTATTATTTCCAAGGCGTTTCTCTTTACCCTCCATGCATTTGTCTCCAGACTTGCCCAGGTGGCAGCGACATTCCCAGCCCACACCACTTGACTTGGCGACACAAGTGGCGTCAGGTCCACAGGCCTCTGTAGGAAGTACATAATGCATCGATGAAAACACAGAGACACAGGAGATGAGACACACTTTGTTTTATGCCAAGATGTATGTACTGTATACAGCTTGCACATACAGTATATATATATGTACTGTATATATACAGTATACATATATCATATATATAAACTGCCTGTGCTTGTCTGCCCAATATATATTTATATATCTATATCTATATCTATATATATATATACTGTAGTACTTCTGTCTGCCCTGTGTACCTGCGTGGCAATGCATCGAGGAGTGGTGCTGACAGTTGGTGCCAGTAAATCCTCTGGGACAGGTGCATTTATACAAGCTTGGTTCTGAGTCCTCACACCATCCTCCGTTCTAGACAAATGGAAACGTTACTCTGGTATATTTATTTTGACGTGATATCAACCTGACTGTATTTAATTGTATTTGTTCGTATTGAAGTGACTCTTATTTGGGTTTCATTGCGTCTGCACTGGCTGTCTATGATACTGGTTGGAGACTGTTGAGAGCTAGAGCTTTGTGAAACCATATTACCATAATATACTTTGTCCTTTTTACAATGGCAAACAAATGGCAAAGGTCAAAGTTCACCGTTACTTTAAGGTTCAATGTGTTCTTGTGACCCTACAAGCAAAACGTGATGTAAAACGTGAATGACTGAGCTGCATTAAAAACATGTATACAGGGCATTTGTATGGGTCACTGGCCGTAACTGACATGACACGGGTGGTCTTTGCAGGTGGGGCAGTTTGAGACTCCGGTGGAGCTGCGGTCAAGGTCTTTGAAGATGACCTCTTCACCTTGGATGACTAACTGACGGAGACATCCTGGAAAAGACCAAAGTACAAGACCAGATCCACACCACAAGCTCTAAGACTGACACAGACATGACGAGTGATATGAATAGGATCACGTCTTACCAACAAAGCCTGTGTTAATGCCAGCGGTTTTGGCCAGGGCAGTATAGTTGGGGTAACCACCCACATGAAGCTCCTCATTCAAATCCAGCCCCTGGAATTTGCCCTGAAGGTGCAAGAGACAGAAATATGCATTATGTATTGTATAATACATTATCTTAGGTAACTGAGTCACTGCTTGAGTTAGGTCAAATATAATATAAACCTAAAGTAATTTACTTCAACTAACAACTAGTAACTAAACTAAAGATTGTTTGGAAAATGTTATGTTATTATTTACAACGCAAGCACATTTATATCTATAGGACTGGCTATATTTAGCTATATGATAAATGGGGATAGTCACAGGAGTGCCTTAGCTATGCGAAAATAACATTTTTCATAGACGCCAAGCCATCCATAATCCATCATCCATCAGTACAATTCCATGTGAATCTGATGACTGTCCTACCTGAGAGCTACCATTGATGGGCTCTCCTCCATCTACAACCATGTAGCCCAGTGTCAGGTTACGATGCAGTTCCACTGTGTGGAACTCTCCCAGCTTGAGAGGGTTGGTGTCACGGATGCTGGCCATGCCAGAACCCACATCAAACCTGCAGAGGAGGTAATCAACATCGTCAATACAGACAGGAGAGACATTTCATGATGGCTGATTAAAGGGTGATCAAACCCCTAAAGCCCTTTTAGTTGTGGAGAGCTTCTTCTACAAAGGCTTTCTCACACTAAAAATGTGGTTTGGGGGGTTTAGTTATTCTTTATTGAATCATTAAGCAATATGTACATAGTTTACATGGTGTTAATTAATCATTAGTTGTATATGTGTAAATGCATAACCAGCGTACATTTATTTATACAGTGGCCCAGTGCATTCCACTCCTGAATGGCTTACTGAACTGTTTATATTATTATGAAGCATTCCAGGAACTGAGCACAAGAAGCCGAACTAGACTGACCTGAATTCCATCCGGCCGCCCACCAGTCCCAGGGAGATGAAGTCTGCTCCAGTGGTCCTTCTCTGGCCATTGTAGAGGATCATGCCTAAAAACAGTGACTGGAGTCAGTATGATAGAGTACAGACACACTCTTAGGAGCACGCACACACACACACACACACACACACACACACACACTGCAAGCTATCCATCTTTCTGTGTCAATTATTATTTAGTCAGCAACAAAGATAATTTGTTTAGAAAAATAATTGACTGCTTCTCATGACTCTCTGGGCAGAGCTATAATGCAAATTGAGGTCAGAAAACTGCATTGTTCAAAGGAACCAATAATAAATACATTCACCCAGACTGTCCTGATGAGAGGAAAAATCTGCCCGAATAACACAAACCACCTGGTTGGGTGTGCAGGGGCTTTAATATGGACATGTCTTGCACAGTAATCCTCATATACTGCATTTACAGTACACAGCCACATGGATAAAACCTAGGCAATGCAGCATGCTACAGAGAGGATAGGTGTGAGCCGACCAAAGTGAGATCACGTCCTCATAACCAGCCTTGGCCTCACTGTGCTTGCATCCACACTGCAACACCTGACCTTCGTCACATGCCAGCAGAACATGCTCATCGTGCCACATAGGCATTCATAAATACATAAAATAACATGCTTCCTGACATTGTTGCGTATGGATGTGTACATTCAGGAATGTACACTAGTTGTATAGAATGTTTTGAGAGGTGGACTATTAAAAGGTGTTTCACATTGAATTTGAAATATAACCCATGGTCAAAATTGTGTTACACAATAAAATATTATAGATATAGTGTCAGCCATGGCCTTAGGTTGATAGTGTTTCCAACTTATTATTATTATTATTTATTTTTTAACATTTGTACCCACAGGTTGATTGGGCAAATTAGACCATTGTCCTATTGACACACAATGTACAGTATACTGTATACAGTATATACAGTTTATACTATAGCTAAGCCCATTGTCTATGATCTAATTAGCCACAACTCAAAACACCTATAATGTTGAAAAAATGAACTGACAGAAAAATATGTGCGGAACAGATGTCCAAGTATCCAAGTCTTTGATACAAGGTTCTCTAAGCAGCAGTGCCCTGTTGCAGCTATCTTTAAAAAGCTGACAGATGTCACATAACCATCCGTTATGGTGTTTAGCGTCAACAGCCTAAAGTTTACTGTAGACACTATGACAGCTGGTTGTGCGATCACAGCCACAAAGCCTGTGTGGATACATTCTGCATTTAGCATATTGGACGGTAGCTTGCACAGCTCGACTAAGTTGGGATGCATTACAGTCAAGTTTAATGCAGCCCAAAAAGCAACACGGCCAGAATCAGTCTTGAGCTATTGCGTCTCTCAAGCACTAAAACTCACCGGCATACAGTATGAGACCTTCACACCACAGAGAGAGACAGAGAGAGTGAATGAAATCAAAGCACATTAAACACAACAAAATTACTCATTTAACAACAGAAAGCCATATGGCTAGTAGCTGGTAATGAAAACAGGGGGCATTCTTACCATCAACATTGTCAGGTCTGAAGGTGAGCTTAATGCTAAAAGCCTTATAGGCATTCTTTATGGTAGGTAGAGTGAGGTAGGATAAGGGTTCCTGTTCGAAGTAGGGCATCACTCTCTCTGAACAGACACAATTAAACAGTTATGTACAGGTAATGGCTTGTAATGGTCTGCTAAAACCATCCATATTAATACTGTCAAATAAATAAAATAACACTAAACACTACTTTTTTTTTTAAATATAACAAAAATAAAAATACATATATTACATTTAAATAAAATCTAAATAAATAAAGTAAATCCAGAGAAATTGCTGCAGTGGTCTTTTACTGTTTTCCATGGCTGTATAGTGCCACACTTGTGAGGGTTGTGTAGTGTGTAGCAAAGTGTAGTAAAGTTTAGTGAAACGCTACGCTTCATGTCCACTTGCTGTCTAGTTGTTGTGTGCAGGCAGATATGAGACTAACTTATGACTAACCGTGAACTTGTAGTGTTGTGAAGGCCTCCACCTTGCCCTGCTTGTTGGAGGCTGTGCATACATAAGTCCCAGAATCCTCTTGGGCGACACGAGGCACCGTCAGGACATTGGCGTCCTGGGAACACTTTGCAGGCAGCTCCTCTCCCAGCTGTGTGACACATAAGACTCCTTCATTGCCAACACCAACAAACACAACCGGCTGAGGCGCTGTGTTATTCATGTCTGGGTCTTATTGTATGCGGTAGTTGTTTTTGTTGACAGAAATAGTTGTGACTTGTTACCTTGGACCATTTGATCTGAGGCTTAGGGTACCCAGTGGCCAGGCAGGGAAAGACAGCGTCTGAACCAACCGTCACCTCCTTAATATCTGGAAGAGCCTCTATCTGAGGGAGGGCTATGCAAATTGAAAAACACACTGATTTAGAATGATATATCTAAACATAATTACTGTATACAGTACATATACGCAACATTTGTCACCTCATATGTGTCTGGAAGCAAGGTTATGCCGGTTGTCTAACACACTGACATAGAATTCCACATTAACATACTGATTTAAAATGATATATCTAAACATAATTACTGTATATGTATAACATTGTCACCACCTGTGCCTCTGGAAGAGCCTCTATCTGAAGCAGGGTCTAACACACTGATAGAACGCCACATGTAAGCATCATTCCTATACAGTAGCTCTAGTTGATGTGCACATTACACTGCACACTTACACTGGACATTGAGGACCACCTGCGACTGGACCGAGCCCACGTTGTTGGTGGCAGTGCAGCGGTACTCCCCTGCATCCGCCTCCATCACCTGCTGTATACGCAACATGCCGCCCTTCACCGCCACGTGCGCCGGCAGAGCCCCGCCCACTTTGCTCCACCTGACCGTGGGCTGGGGCTCCCCGATGGCCTGGCACTCGAACTCCACCGCGTTGCCCGCCATGACCGTCTGAATGGACGTGCGCACGTTGATCATCACCTTGGGAAGAGCTGGGAGGAACAGCGTACGACAGAATGGAATAGAATGCAATCGGAGCTGCCACAGGCCACCGTAATGCAGTGACCACTATGCAATGTCAATGGCAAAGGCAGATCCCGACATTTCACACTTTTTTCTTCCTTATATTTCATTTATGTTGGGTAGGGGGATGTTCTTGTCCAGTTGGAGGTTATGGTTAGCATTTGTCATTGATTTATATGTGAAATGGACTTGAGGGAGTAGGCCTAACTGTAAAAATGTGAAAATAATGTATCATATACACTGTAATAAGTATGTTTTTTAATGCCTTCACTCTGCTAAACATAAGTTATAGTGTTATAAGGCGTGTGTATAATTGTGATTAGGCGGCGTGGAGGGCAGACCTTGGATGGTGAGCTTGGCTGTGTCCTGGGCCTGACCATACATACTGCTGGCTCGGCACACGTACACACCCTCGTTGCTCTGCTCCAAGTTCTCAATCCTACAGGGAAACAAGCATGCACTTCACACACAGCGGCATCTAAAACCTTCCTCTGCTTCATACTGCATTATTGTGAAAAACAAGTTTACAGCCAATGGCATTTAGAGATAAATAAAATGGGCTCATACCATCTCCCTTATCTTTCATAATTCTGTGATTTCTCACCGTAGCACCCCGTCTTTAACATGGTGGTTTGGTGGCAGAGGACCGCCTTCCTTCAGCCACTCAATCTTTGTGTCATCGCCCCCTGCTGCTGAGCAGGTGAACTCCACAGCGTTGCCTCGGGCCTTCACCTCCACATGAGGAGATACTTGCACCGCTAGAGGGGCTACAGGGTGAAGGACAAAAGAGTATATGAATACATTACATTACAACCAAGGACCATACAGTAAGTCTGTTTTATAACTTAAGCCTAAACTAAAATTAGCAGATTGAATAATTGACCACCTAACACAGCTGCAAGCAGAAACATAATTTATAATTATTACAGATGTGAATTCTGCTTGTTGAAGAAAGAACTGAAGAAAATATGGTTACACTTGGAAAATGCAGAAGAGAGGAATAATCACTACAGGTTAGATCGATGTATCTAGATGTACCACAGGAAAGAATAACCACCAAGTTATCCTAACCTACATATAAGTCATACATTATTATAAACACACTATATGAATGGCATCCATATACTGTCAGCCACATTATCAGCATGACTTACATCTGACGGTGACTTTGGCCAGGCTCTGGCTCTCTCCTACTTGGTTGGTGGCAACACACTTGTAGCTCCCAGCGTCCTGGGCGGTGGCCAGGTTGATCTGCAGGTCCCCACCACTGACCTGGGCCCTGGCAGGCAGGCTTCCACCCACCTTGGTCCACGTGTAGGTCAGGGGAGGTGTGCCGTGGGCCAGACACTGGAGCCTGATCACCTCACCGACGCGCACTGTCACATCGTCGGGCATCGAGGTGGTGTATGGAGGCGCTGGCATGATGAGAATTATTAGATAGAATAATAATGTATAATAAAAAAAACAGTGCTACACAGTAAACATTAGCTGAGATAAGTTGAGATGATGTCACAACACGGCTGGATACTTACATACGTTGTAATATATAACGAATATCTGACGCATAACAACGCTGAATACGCTTGCTATCGCTAACTGTTTAGCCATTACCTATTACTAGCTCAAGAGCTCCATTAGTTAGAAACAGCTGCAGTAATGCATAGTTAAAAGAATGTATTCATAGGATGGATATTTCCCGTTTAGTTTCTGTCACTATTCATGATATATAAAAATATTTGATAAAAGATATGTGGTACATTTGGGATTCATTAACGACTGCTGAAGTCAGAATAAGGAGAGGCAGTATACAAAGATACTGCCCAGGTCCAGTGTTAGACTTACTCTCCACATCCAGCATGATGGTGACTTCACTGGTGCCCATGTGGTTGGTGGCGTTGCAGATGTACTGGCCTGAGTCCTGGCGCCCCACGTTGGGCAGTAGCAGGCTAGTGTCCACCACCTTGTGTCTCCAGGGCAGCGGGGAACGCAGCTTGGCCCAGCTGATCTTAGGGGCGGGGAAGCCTAGAGGAGGGAAGGAAACACAATGTTTGCACAATGATTTTAACATGCTGTACTGTCACTGTACATATACCAACCATTACATAGACAGAGATTAGAAACAAAGATACAATAGAGAGAGAATATAGATATAGAAAGCATATTGTTTTATCAATATAGGCCTACTTGTATGTACTGTTCCTGTATAAAGGTACACTTCTAAATTGGGTTATTGCGCCCCCAGAACCCCAATCCAGCTGTGAAACACATTTGTGCATAAACAGGCATGGGGAAAGGTAGAGAACAAATGTGTCTGCTATAGGAGGAGTAGATAAAAACTACATATTTTTTCATTAAATAAATAAATAAATAAATAAATAAATAAAGAGTTATTTTGGACGTTATTATGTTTGTAACAGCAGTGCTACATTGAGAAAAAGGCAGTCCCGTTGTCAACCCATGACCTCCGTCTGTGTACCGTGGGCATCACAGCGCAGCGTGGCGGTCTGTCCTTCCCGCACGACCATGAGGGGCTCAGGGACGGACGCAATGGGCGCCGAGGGCAGGCGGGAGCTTCCCTCTACCTTCACCTCTACGCTGGTCTCCGTGGTGCCCTCGCTGTTGCGGGCCGTGCACACGTACACGCCACTGTCCTCTGGGCGAGCCGCTAGCACCTGTTGTGGCAACCAGCGTTAGCAAGAGCTAGCTAGCGTAGGCTAACCTCAGCTAGCAAGTCCAGGTGACACCATAGGTTGTAGTAGAACTGTACCTGCATAATAGCATTTGACTCCATGGGCATGGGGCTGCTTAGCATGGTCCTACGGCTGCTGTCCAGCCTGTGCCACGTGACCGAGGGGCGTGGCTCTCCTGACGCCTGGCACTCCAGGTTAATAGGTTCCCCCACCCTGACGCTGACAGTCCCACTGGGGGTGACAGTAGCCACAGGGGTCTCTGGAGGGGAACACACGTAATATTGTAAAATATAATATCAACCACCAGAGGGAGCCCTTCCACACGCCACATGACTAAACGGCTTGCATGTGGATGGGTGCGGGGTAGACTCCTTGGAACACAGAAATGTGTCTGTGTGCATTTAGCTAACCTTTGACAATCAGAGACACGATGCTCTGGGTGATGCCAAACAGGTTGCTAGCAACACAGCGGTATGTGCCCTGGTTGCTGGCATGGACATTGGAGATGGTAATAACTGAGCCATCTTCTGCCATGTTGACGTTAGCTGCAGGACAGAGCATAGCATCACAGATGTGAGTTCATCTATTGGATTAATCAGTGCAGTAGTACCACAGTTTTCCAACTTGGAAATAAATTAAACGTTGGGAGGGTTCCACTGATATTGAGCCAAAGAAAGATACAGTATTTACATTTTATGGCTTGCCAGTTGTCAATTAGTATCAGATGCTTACTGTTAGTCTGACCCACAATGCACTTGTAAATAAACATCTGGAAGCGCTCCACTGAGGATTGCTTCCAGCCGTATCATACTGGGCATAGATCTTGGGTTTGAAACTAGCCTGAAGAAGCCCTTAACCAATCGGCATTGATTATAGACTATATTCTCAGCCAACACTGAGCTGGGAGCTATAGCAGGGTGGAGCCAGGCTAGTTCACTATAGAAGAGAGCAGAAACCCTGAAACGCTGACTCTGCTGTCAGTGGCATGGGGCTGAGGTTAAGTGCTGTGCATGCTAGCTTGGCTGTTTTTAAAATTGCAGAGGTTAGTTGTGGTGATGCAGATTTTATTGGGGGAGTTATATGAGTTGGGAACCTCTATGGAAGAGAAGGAACTGATTATTAAAATAGTACTGTATATTAAAACATGAAAATAAAAACCTAATTATATTATGTACAGTGTGTGTGTGTGTGTGTGTGTGTGTGTGTGGCCACGCCCCTCACCAGGCAGGGGCTGCTGGTTGGACAGTTTCCACTCCAGTCTGACAGGCTGGGCTCCACTGTACACCTGGCACTTGAATGAGGCTGAGTCCCCGATGCGCACCGCTGCACTATGGGGCTCAATGGAGATGATGGGGGTCTGCAGACCTGGTGGAGACCAGCGCAGAGTGGTGTGAATACTGTACTACTGTTCGCTATATCAGTATTACAGGACATATGGTATTGGTATATCCATTATCATAATGTTCATATGGCATATTCAATGTGTACATTCATATTAGTATTATAGGTTTGTATTTATTTCCTTCTACATTTAGCAGCGAGAGGTGTTGTGAACACAACAACATCCCTGCCCATTGTGTCGCTGATGTTCCTAAATACTGCATATGCTGTAAGAGGCCAGTGAGAAGGGGGCCAATAAAATGCCATTCATCTGCCGGACCTTAAAGATATATTCCTAGATTGTGGTATAGGACCTTCATGTCCCAGATATTAAGCGTCCTTACATAAGCTTGTAATGTGTACTGCAGTGTGACTAATGGAGGGGCATGCCACAACCAGAATGCTGGTTGGATAAACCCAGCAAGAGTACGAGCCCCTCCCACATCTGAGTGACCTTCCCATGTGTACAACTGCACTCGTCAAGAAACTGGCATCCAGGAGTAACACAATCGATGAGTGAAACTTTAAGCTTTGTAGAAACAAGTACAGATAAGAAAGTAGATTCAACAGTAGTAGCCCCCTACATACAGTATATTTGGACAGGTTTGTAACATCAAGAGACTATAAAGTTATTGCGGTCAAAAATATAAATAAACGTAAGTTGCTGTAATGTTTATTTCGACTATGTACAACAGTTCTAGCAGCACTACATGTCATGTGACTAGGCACGTACAGTATGATAAGACTTACGGGAGGATGTAGAGGTCACAGACACAGAGACAGAGGCCTGGCGGGCTGAGGAGCCATGGTTACCATGCACATGGCAGATGTACACTCCGGAGTCATCTGGAGTGGCCGACAGGATACGCAACTGGTTGCCCAGGACCTTCAGCCAAAACAGTCCATATCTCAGTGTGAGCGTGAGAATACTGTACCAATATACAGTAAGAGTTCCCCAAGCGCTGAACTACAATGTTTAATGTACTGTGTAATGCTAAACTTAACTTAAATTACCTTTTTACCTTAACTTTGGAGGTTTCATTTGCAATAAAATGTATCATGTTTATCAAAGTATGACATCTACTAAAATTGATTACTAAAATATTCACATTAAACACAAGATTAAATAGTTATGTGTAAGTATTTATAAACGTAATTGAGAATATGCTACTTACAGTAATTAAATACTTAAAAAAGCATGCATAACTGCATATTTAATTTCATTTTAGAATCGATTTGCTTTATTTTCATATTTTCCAGTTGGGTTTTTATGCCTCCTTCTCAAAATATTTAATATCATTTTTCACCTCTTCTGTGTGTGGATGTGACTTCTGAACCTGTGTGTGTGTGTGAGTGTGTGTTCCCACCTGGTGATTGGAGGAGAGGTGCCCGCTGGCTTTTGACCAGGTCACCTGTGGAGGAGGGTTTCCAGGGACAAAACAGTTGAGGTCCACACTCTGGCCCTCCTGAACATCTGCTATAGAGGGCTGGATGGTGATGGCTGACCCAATGTGAGCGGCTGCCAAACCGGAAAGCACAAACATCAGGCTATGCTTTGTAACTTGATAGCTGTTGTCCGTGACACTGCTTTACTTGACAAAAAAATTGTTAACTAACACCTGGATTAACTATAGATGCATAGCTAACATTGGGGTTTGCCAATAGCATAATTAAGAAAATGTGTATTGACTATTGACAAAGGCTGCTGTTGACAAGCGCACCAACGACAAATATGTACCATAATGTTAGTATTTGTTCATACGGTTGATATCTTTCCCTGTGAATGATGATTTATATATTTAATTTAACTGGAATTGTGTTATATTGCTATACACATTCTACCATGGCAGCTGGGAGGACAAGTGAAATGCAGATTCACTTCACGCCAGATAGACATCATACTACTGAGGGTTAGTAGGTGAGGCTGGATCGTGACAACTATGTGAATGTTGTAGTATTGCAAGGTGCTGACAATCTGACATAGCAGCAGGAAGGATAAGGGAATTGCCTTTTTATTTCTTGTGCATGACTTCTTGATGAACATCAGAGGTGAGTTGAAAATATAAAAAATGTATACAGTAATAACTGCACTGGTCTGTGTTACAGTTACTAAGTTATTATGTGGTTTACCTCTTACCTTTACGCACAGAGACTTGAATGGCAGCTCTATTTGAGCCAACGCTGTTACTGCCCACACATATGTAGGTACCGGTGTCTGACATCCTGATGTTCGGGATCAGCAGAGTACCAATATCAGTACGATCCATGCTGGCCTGCAGGAATCACAATACCAGGCAAGGAGTTTAGTTTGCAACAAGTTTCAAACAAAGACTGCTGCCTGGAATGATGCAGGCATCAATCTTTTGAAAACTATAACATGATAATATTTTCAGTATATGCCATATCAACACAGAAAATACAGTACACCTACACAACGATATATATCAGACAGACTTACCTTTTTAGTCCTTTGACGCAAGACAAACATTGCCAACACCACGACATTAAATGATTAGCCTACTCGCTAATAGCAACACAAAAGCACTATGGCTAAATTTAACAACACAGCGGTTATTGATTGGTACAGTTAAGGGCTGCTATTGGAATTTAAATGTTGCGTTTGTACTACTGTATGTACGTTACTGTATAAAAAAAAGCATTGTTTTAATGATTTGTATGGTTAAAATGTGTTAATATGAAAAAGGTAACTTTACTACCGTACTAATTGTTACTGTAGTGCAAGTAAAATGATTTCAGATGTACAGTAGTGACCAATTAGGATCATAATGAATAGCCAACCAAGCAACACTATCAAGTAGTTATTTACTTGAAAGTACAGTCTAACAAATGTACTCACTTACACACAATGTAGAAACAAACCTCATTACCAACATGACTAAACATTACGATTATGATCGAAGTTTGGAAACACTTATGAGAGGGAAGGATGCTGGATTACTGTATCCGGGGTGTCGTGGCATCTATAGACAAAACTGCTTAGCTTCAGCCCAGTCACCCATGAGGCGGCTGAGGTGATGTGCCCATGGGCTCAATGTGGTATCTAAACCTATTGACGACGTTTCAAAGCAGCCCGTTAGCTAGAGCACATAGAATTTCTGCGTGGTCGCACGCCAGGGTTATACCCCTCCCCCCACCCCCCTTGGGAAAGGCTGACATGACGCGGGGGCTCACTGAGGCAGAACTAAACGGGCTCTGAAGCCCTCGCCAGGCCAAGCACGTGGATGCCAGACCAGCACAAGCACAAACCATGTCTGCTGCACCTTTCACTCCCTACTGTATGTACAGAATAGTCCTGTTAATATAGTCAATGGAATGAAGGGACTCTGCTGTGTGTTTAGAACAACGATGGCACGGATGGTATGATATGAACACTCACAAAACGATGGACTATGGAACACTCACAACACCAAAAAACAACATTTACTCATGCTCCAACTACTCAAACATTTGGTTATAGCGAATAGTCATGCTAACTCTGATTTAGCATGGCGAACAGCTACTTGCTGTGGAATTAATGGCAGTTACTGTACAATGTTATACTAGCGGAGACATTTTGGTCATGCGTTTAGTCGACAGTGTTTAAAGGCGTGGTCAGTATAGGACAATGGGGCGGGGAGTGAGAGACAAAACAAGCAGACAGAGGACAGATGGACAGACCTGCAGCTCTTCAATACGTCTCTGTAACACATCAAGACTGTTGCTTTTAAACTGATGGAAACCATGAGAGGGTATAGCCTGAGCAAAATGTCAAACAACAGAACAGGGTGGGATAAAAAAGGGAGGAAACAAAACAAAAGTGGGAAAAAGAAAAAGAAAGAATATGGTCAAAATCCTGAAAAACTGGTGACATACGGCAATACATTCCTTGGAAGAAAGAACACAAAAACACCTCCATATACAGATAGAACCACACACCACAATGTAAACGCATTAGTTCAAGTTTGAATCAGACCATGCTAAGCATTCAACTGCTGATAAAAAATGGCATTTTCTTACATGTGGCGATATTTGTCCTTCACTTTTCATCCAGGTGAGTTTGGCAGTGGGTGATCCTGATGCACGGCAGTACAGCCTCAAGGTTTCCCCTTCATGAATGGACACACTTTGGGGACTGACTTGGACCTCGGGCTTGATGCCTTGGCCCACCGGGTTTGACCCTAACAGACAGTTTACATAAGAAACAAAGTAGCCTAATAATACGTTTACTCAAAGGTTCACTATTCAAATCTACTATATATACTGCCACCTACTGGTACAGAAGCAGCAGAGCAAACACATTATGGTGTTCTACATGTCAATACCATGCAAACTATATTTTTTCATGCTGTGCTAATAAAACCATTTTAATCTCCAGCTTGATTGTTCTTTCCCCAAATAATTGCATAGAGGACCTTTAAAGTGCCTTTAAAATCCCTAAGGACATTGTACATTGTAAAACGTGAATACACAGTGCTCAAATATAAAGTATGCATTAAAGAAATGAAAACAATCTATTGCTAAATTATACAGTAGGGCAAAAAAGAAAAAAAAAGAAAACAGTGTCTACAAAATAGGGCTACAGCATTGCTACTGATGTAGCATATCCTATCTACATCAGTGAATTTTAATGAACACAGACCAGGCATAATGATCACGCCATACTTTGCACATAGAGGGAGACTTGTGCTGAGTGCTCGCCGTGGGTGTTCAAGGCCTTGCAGGTGTACTCTCCTGTATCGGCCTCAGTGACGGATGTGAAGGTAAGGAGCCCGCCTCGTACCACAGCTCTGGGACTCAGCCTGTTATCTGGCCCTCCTGCAACCACAGACACACACCGTCACCATGGGAGAGACAGCACTGAGTAGAACATCAGGCAGGGAAGAGGTGGTACTTTTTTTTTGGTTCGTCTAAAGTGAGCCCAGATTAAAGTTCTGTCTCCCAAGTGTTATACAATAAAGGATATGATGTCACATGGTTGGGGAAGGGCTCATTTCATGCTAGTTAGCTTGTATTGTCATGTCACCAAATAAAGAAATGTATTTCAACACCAATGTTTTGTGGAGCTCTATGTACTGGACTCCTTGTTGGAGAGTTCATCTTTGCTAAACCGATGTGGCCACCCTAGTAAGCTGTTTTTATGATGCTACTTTAGTGTTCTTTTTATGCACATGTGCAGATGCCTACTGTTAGCATAGCATTATCATAGCTAAGAGCCTTGTGGGGGTGCTATAATTTAATCAGGGAATGTACCTTTTACTGACCCCCCTCCCGAATGGCTTATTCCAACTAATTCCTGTGTACTGTATCAGTACACTATATAATCTAAGAAACGAACAGATTTCTGTCTGAGAACAGAAATACTGCATATTCACATTGTAATACTCTCCCTATAAATGAACTCCAGTTTGGACACAGTCAGGTTGTGTCAGATCAGGTCGCCCGTGTCTTACCAACCCACTCCAGAGCAGGCGTAGGTTTCCCAGTGGCTGTACAGCGGAACTCTGCTCTCTGGCCTTGCTGGAGAATCAGCGATGGAGGGTTGACCACAGCCACGGGCTGGACCCTCTCAGTAGCTACACAGAGGTGGGAGACACATCCATTAGACAAGGGCCACAGTGGAGCGGCTGGTTTCTCCCATTGTGGCCAATGTGATTACACAGTGCATACGGAGTTATGTGTACAATGCACTGGCTCGGATCTGTAACTGCCTGCTTACAGCTTACTTACGTAAGTAAGCTGCTAGCAATCCTTTAGGATGAATGCTTCTGATTGAAGTGAAAGCTGGACTGACCAGACTGTGTCAGAGTGGCAGTCCACGCCTGTACCCCCACCCTTGCTGCTCAGAGCAGATGACATGACAGATGAAATGGCTTGGCATGGTTAGTGTGTGTGTGCTAGACCGACTGGGTGCACAGCCGTGTATTCAAACTCTCATATGAGCCAAGAGCAAAAGAAAGTGCTCTTTCAGTTGCCGGGGAGGAGTATCAGAGCCAACTAAGTGGGCAGAACACTGCTGGGATTGGGCTGAGACTGGGCTGGAACTGTGTGACCTCACAGGGACTACTATACTTGGCTGGGTGATGCTCTGTTACTTAAAGAGGCAGGTCTAGATGGTAGACTAACTCTAATAAGGACATGCTGTATGTTGCCTGTTTCCTATTCTGGAAAATGCATAACATGTTGTAAAATAGGATGATACACATCATTATCTTGTATATCTTGACTCATGGATCTCAAGTGATATTGGAATCATTTGTTACAATTGTTTCTGAAAACAATAACTAAAATATTTTTAGTCTCCAAAGTGATTGCCGTCTGTACTGGTACTGCAATATACATTCTTCGGTTATTCAAATTTGTTGTACAATTTAATTGAAGTTTATTATCTAAATCAAATATATATTTTAATTGTAATCTACAAGGTCAACAATTACTCTACTACCTGTAGAGGCAGTACTGTCGACTGTCAGACTTGAGGGTAGCTCAATTCCTCTTTGAAGTGAAACTTATAACCAATTCAAAATAGTCCATAGACATTTATTGAAATGCCATTCGCGGTGTAACTGTGATTCCCACAGCCGTATGGCAGGGCAAGGGACACATTAATAACCAGCGTTGACAGCTAACAGTATAGGCCTCTCATATTATGCACCAGCCTGTTTGCCACAGTCATATGTGACAGGATGTAATGTGGTTGTGATGGGATGTAATAGGCACAGTATGATGTTTGAAGCCCAGATAATAGCTATTTTGAAGTACAGCATGGTTCCAGAAGGCAAAGAGAAGTGCAAAGAAGAAAAATAGAATAAAAGGAATAGATTACTCCCGTCTCTGAGTGTTGAGCGTCGCACTTCAGCAATGGTGTAAAGCTATTCTAGTCCCTGGTAAACACTGTTATGAGTGCATGTGGCTGGAAAACGAATTAAGCCTCTTCTGTGTGTCTTGGTGTGTACACAATATCTCAATTGATTTGTATTGGTCTAATCTACATAGTTGCATTTGTTAGACCGGGATACTTCTTTAATACTGTGGTGCAGTGCACAGACAGCAACAAATGTACACTGTAGCTCTGTTCAGTCAAAATCGTTGAATAAGACTAAAAACACTGTCTGGGTTTCCAGGGGAACTCATGTATATTTTATTTTATGTGGTGCTATTGCACTGTATGCATAATTAATTAGTATATTAGTATATTTAATTCATAATATAATACATACTATAATTTAATTTCATAACTTGATATAATACATAAGATACTATAATTTAAAGATATACTGTTTATTTTTCTATTTTGTTTGAGTGGACTCAACATACAGTAGGAGCTTCCCATAGAAATGAACATGCACGTTCTCCTGCAGTGATGGATCCACATGAACCCAAGGAGCCAGGCAGGACCCAGTAATGCTCATGTACAATCCTCACGTTATACCCTACAAGGCAATGCACTGCACTCATGACAGATACAGATCTCAGACATTAGCTGAACCACGATAACCATACAAATGAAAGTCGTATATTCAAAGGTCTTAAACAGTCATGCTGTGTTGAATATACATGATGTTATTATAGCTGAACATAAAGTTAACTCGGCGTTAACTCAGCCAAATTAAGTTGAAATAATCGTATTAGTTAATCTAAATACAACAATATGCTATCTGATCAGCATGTTACAGAAAACATAGATTATGTTACAGAATGTGCCTGTGTGTTGGTGTCTGATTGTACATGGGCACTACCAGGATGCCGGTTAACATCGCTGTTGCGGTAGATGAGTGCATGCCAGATAGAGAGGGGGCAAGGTGGTCCCTTCCGCAAGGCCAGCAGAGAGAGAAATAGAGAGAGAGGGGAGACCCTGACCATGCATGACTTACGCTTTCCATGTCCTTCAAACATTTCATAGGCTGTGTAAAACATCTGAGTCTGTGAGCCCTCTGGATTGGAGGGGGAGGAAGGGGGGGGGGGGGGGGGGGGATTAGGTGGGGACAGGGTTAAATGACAGGTCAGTTTATCCAGGGGGAACAGCGGAAAGAAACCCTGTCGACTGGAATTCTCCACTGCGTCTGTTATGGAGGGCCGATTGACTGACTGCCTTGTATCGTCACCATCTGGCAGTGTGTGGTTTGCTTGCTTTAACAAAATGCATCATCCCAATAGTCATCCACAATGAACTGACTTTGATGCAAATGGCACCGACATCATGGATGAGGGATTTTCCCTGTTCAAATTCAGATTAAAACATGCTCTGAAAATCCACAAGCCACAAGTTGACAAGAGGTTCATCGTCATAATTGGTAAATGACTGGTGCCATTATATTCATTCCATGCAATACAACAAATACTGTACTTACTGTACCTTCAACCAGGCGGACATTCAACTTAATAAAATATTCAATAGAAATGTAATATTCCAACCAGAATCAATTCAAAAAACCTAAGCATAACAAACACCTCCGTCTGTGTTGTTTAACTATAATATGAAAATGCAATTATGCAAGTGTTTACTCTACACACACACACACAGTTATGAGAAACACAAAACGTAATGTAGGAGACATAAAAGTATAACGTATAAACAAGCCACAAAGTAGACATGCAGGTTAGTAATGAGAAGCATACTATGGCATCAATATTAATATCTATACATTTCACAGCTTCTTATATTATCTCATACAGCGAGTATACAGCTTGTGGTCATATGTAACCTGCTTAGTCGAGATAATACCGTATACCTCATCAGAATTGTGCTTTATGACAGACATGACACAGCAGCATCAATATTAATAATGGCGTTGATTCAGGTGTGCACCATGAGTACATGTTACCGCTAGCAGGGTTCATTAACAGGGGCCATGGTAGCTAGATGGATAAAGCATATCTGCCTCTACGAAATGGTTTTTAATATTTTTATGGCTTTTACCTAGTTTCATCCTTTGTTTTTCAAATGTTTTTAACTGTAAAGCACGTTGAGTTGCACATTGTGTATGAAAGGTGCTATACAAATAAAGTTTATTATTATTACCAAATGAATACTAAACAACACATCTACATCAAACTTACACATTATTAATTTTATTAGCTGCTGGTGTATGTTTAGTTTACTTCTTTCACTGGGTGTGGCTGTGTGCTTCTGGACTTTATCCATGTGCGTGTGTGTGTGTGTGTGTGTGTGTGTGTGTGTGCGCGCGCGCGTGCGAATCTCTAGTGAAACTTGGATGACTGGAGTCACATCTAGGGTAGCTGGTACTATGTTTGTAGACACCTCTCTTAGTATATTCTCAATATATGCCGATACGGGCACCACCTCCCTTATCACTCTGAACAGAATAAATCCATTTAATGAAAATCGATGGATGGATAGACGGTCATATTTTAATCAAATCCCCTTTTCACAAAATTGTTTCACAGTTATGATAAATACAATGCATTATGACAAGTGTATCAGTTCATTTAAAAAAATACAAGTATTTTAAAACAACAGGAATACATTCCCAATAGCACCACTGGAAACAGTAGCAGGTAATATAGAAATATATGAATATATTTAAAACAAAAACTCCAAATGTGAAGATTTAATCCAGACCACATAGTCAATAAAATTGTATAAAATGTAATTTAAGTATGTGTTAAAGAGTAAACATTTTAAAGATAGACATTATAAAATGTTTTGGTCAAAGCATCAATAAAAAATTAATAATTTGATTAATTCTCTACATAGCATTTAACACAGATAATGCAAAGTTATTGCATTCCCTTAAATAATTACAATATTTAATTCATAATTCACATAAAAGTGTAGTGGGTAATGTTTGTGGATAAATATTGTTTGGATAACATTTGAATTCAATTGAAGATTGTATTCTACACATTAACTGTGATTTCAGAAAGAAAAAACTAAAATGTCTTTAACATTTCAAGTCAGCCAAAGAATGTTTAAAATGAAAGCTCAATAAAAATAACAATACTAAAACTGTGAAACAAGCAGCGACATTTCAGTAATATAACAGCATAATGTAAACTCAACCTACTGCATGGCTGACAGCACCACTTCCTGTGTCCACATTCATGATAATAATTATGAGAGTAACATGGCAGACAGAAATTAAGGGAGAATACTGTATGTGGTGAAACAAACATAACTAAACAAAACTTAATAACAGAATATGGACTGGGGTTCATCTCAGTTGGGGTTCCTCTTTGAATGTCAGTCTCTAGAGTCACTAAGCACCCTTCAGTCCAGAATGTGTATCACCACATCTTAAAGAACTTTTTTTACGGGGGGAGCCAGGATCCCAGGGTACACCATATACAATACCAGCACCCTGCTAGAAACCAGCAGAAATTGGCAGCTACACCATTGATCAAGAAGCAACCAAACCACCACCAAATATTTTGATGCGAATGAGGAAAATAATTCAGCAGTAAAATATTGATTACGTAATTGTTTAACAGATTGATGAGCCATTTGAAGAACTGCTCTAGTTTTTCACCAGTGTGTTATGGAAAACACAGTGTATATTGGAAAATAACTATTGGCAAATAAGACACCATTGAAAGTCCCATACTGCGGGTTATTCGGAAAGATGAACTCTAGTGTTTTAGATGAATAAGACCCACAAGCTGTATATTTCTCTAAAAAAGACCAGTGCACAGCAACATACATGACACATAAGTACAGCAGGCTTGACAGTTGAATCTACATCTCCATGCTAACAGCAGGACAGAGGAAGGTAAAGGCTGCAGAGGTTAGAGCCGCACGTGTAATATGCTGTTAAGAAGCAGCAGACTGTCGACAAAATGCACCACGATGCAGCCAAAAAGCAAGCATGCACCATTCCAGTGTGGGTGGGGTGGGTGGGAGATGATGGGAAGGGTGGGAAGGGAACCAACAGGGTGGCTCCGGGTGATGGAGGGTAATGGAATACGATGCCAAGGATCACGAACCTGGAACGTAGAGGACCGCATTGCCCTCGTCCATGGCGAACATGTTGGAGCCAGTGCACACGTAGGTGCCAGCGTCCTCGGGCTGGACGTTGTGTATTGTCAGGATGCCGTTAAAGTCCATAGCCCGGGTGGGAAGCTTCCGGTTGCCCCGCCGGGTCCACACTATGGTGTACGCAGGGAACTGCAAGAACGGGCAAGTGTACCGTTAATCTGGGACAAACTAGGTGGGGGTCCATATGTCGTGTCCTTGTAATGCTCTGTGTCCTCACAGAGAGCCTATTGTACTAAAGTATGTCATAACAACTTTGTCAATTCACTATCATTGTATAGAGGTTGGCAAATGTTTGGATGCACAGTCTGTACTTGAATGTGATGAGGTAATGAGGGAGATTTTAGGGTGGCGTGTACCTTGCTCTTGGCTGTGCAGATGAAGCTGACAGTCGACCCCACCCTCATGGTCTGTTCTTTGGGCTCCTCTATGGTCACCTCAATGGGTTTAGATGTAGCTGGCCAAAATTAGATACCATATTATTAGAAAATGTCTCCCGCAGAAAAGCACATTAAATTCTGTTTAGCACCAAATACAAAAGACCTGCTAAAAAGAAGCTTGCAAATTCATTTAAAATGTGTTCGCTTAAAGGTAACCCCCTAGATTTGTGTCCAGAACTGCCACAGAGGTCGAATGTACTTAAATTTTTTGCGATAGTACATTTTTGATTTGTTTTGAACCTTCGACAGAGCATGACAAACATAGGATTAGCATTACAGCAATAACAAACATTACAGTAAAGTATAGAAAAAAAAGTAATTGTAATTTTCCATGGACAACGTGTCAACATCTATTTCTCCATGTTGAAATAGAACCCATAGAACTATGTGGGTACCTGTAACAATGACCTCAGCCCGGCTTGTGTTGCTACTGCGCTGGTCTCTGCAGGTGCAGATGTAAACACCAGCATCGCTGGGCTGGACACTAGAGAAGTGCAGCTCCTCTCCTGCACATACAAACATGGAGTAGATGTCCTGTTATCACAGGTACACGGTTTGTCCTTTTTCTATGCTTATCTACGGGAATGTATACATTTGTAGATGCATGTGCCTATTTATTGTTCATTTTCTATTAATAGCTACCATTTTGTGCCATTTTTAAAATAGTATATACCATCTATAGATAGCAGTACACAATTAACCTGTATATAAATAAGGCAGCCTTGTGAAAGTGACGTACTGTACAGGGCACTTTGTTTCTCTCCTTGTGATTCTTGCTACACACAGAATTACCTCCCACTCCATCACAAAGGAAGCTGTGCGCCAACGTAGCATTCGGTGGCGTGCAGTACCTTGTCTATGTCTTGTGGCACCGCTGGAGATGGGCCGGCCGTCCTCTCTGGACCAATAGAAGTAGTGGGGAGGGGAACCAGTCACTTGACACCTGAGGGTGATGACACCTCCCTGGGCCACACGGACCCTCTCTGGGTACACTTTCACTACAAGCGATGCTGCGTCTGGGAGGACAGTTAGTTGCAAATAGGAAGACATTGCAAGCCTGTTTGTGCTAGCTTACAACAGTGGCTAGTGTGACGGAGTCCGTCCCACTCGAGACGCAAACCCCGTTCCCCCGTGCAGAGAGCGGACGCTCTACAAGCCACGCTGAAACCCAATGGGCTCTAGTGTGCGTCGCTAGAGCCCATTGGGTGAGAGAGAGAGATTTACGTTACTCGCTGAGCAGCACTACCGGCTTGCCACCGTTACACTAGCTAGCTTAGTATATCATCACATGCTGCTGTGCATATATAGGCTTACACACGTACTCAATGTTGTTGCTAACTGGAGTAGAGACTCACCGCTGGATTGCCGACACTTGACTCTCCCTTGTGGGTTGCCAACGTATCCAGCTGCACAACTAGTGGTGGAAAAACGAGAGCACAAAATGCAGAAATGTTTTGGGTGTTTCAAAGCTGTGTGTGAAAGTTGGTGTTCAATGCAGCCTGCCATTCCACTTGGTGAGGGGGACAGTTTGCTTTGGTAAGACTGTTATAAATAGAACATGCCATTCATCAGCGGCATGCTTTCAATTCCGCCACGTATTATTTGAACACAAGTTCGGAGAGTGAATAGGGTGAGATGGGCTTCTCTTACCGTTCACAGTACTGGCCTTCGTAGCCAGGTTGGCAGGAAGTGCATTGGTAACCTCCATTACCAAGGCTCTCGCAGGTGGGGGAGAACCTGTTAACACAGACAAGGAGCAACTATGTAGTGGTTCCAGGATACAGTATGTCAGGTGTTTGGCTTGCCGGCACAGTTAGCCAGAAATCCTTTGGTCCAGAGTGTGTTTTAATAAGCAAAGGAATAATTGGCTGTAGCTAAAGGACATGGGGTAAACAGAATGCAGATAGATCACGCTCAAAGCACATGCTCATGAATCCAATCTGCTGCAATGCAGCGTAAGACAAAGTGCCACGGGCCCGTGAGTTAGCTCTGAGAATTGCAAGTGGAATGCGGGTGCAACTGCCAGCACTCACTGGTTGTCAGGGTCGGTGTGAGGGCAAGCGCATGGCTGGCAGTCCTCCGGGGTGCCCACAGTGGCGTCGCCAAAGAAACCGCTAGCACACTGCTCGCACAGCTCGCCCTGGGTGTGGTGCAGGCAGCTCTGGAAAACAACAAAGCGGGATGGGATTGTCTTCCTTAGGATGGTTTAAGAGCACACAACCAGTCAGACAGTGTATCTGTTCGACAATGCACAGTGTGACATAAACGTAGGGTTATCTCCAGGGGCGTACCGTGCAGATGCCAGTCTCAGGATGGCAGGCGTCAGAGTGGCCGTTGCATTCACACAGCTCACAGTGACCCAGGTACAGGCCCCCATCACTCCGGGTATACCCAGAAGCACAGTCCTAAAGGGCCACGAACAATGAATTCATGGATGAATCATTTGATTAGATCTTGACCAATGAAAAGACAAGGCAAGACAATCGCTTATAAGCATGTACAATTAGGTGGTTTAGCATACGCTTTCACACAGTGGTCACAATTACATAAAGCAGATGGCCGACGAATGCATATAGATAGGACAGGCATCCCTGGATATCCCGTGATAAGGTCAAAGACCCAGTCCCCATAAGCATAATTGCGTATTATTACTTATTTTAAGTAATTTTAACTCATTGACATTGTAACCACTTCATTAGCCAATTATCTCGCTAGCAAAACATCAACCTCAAAGCGGTGAACAAACATTGAGCATGGGCAGCACCTGCTTTTATTCCTGCTGACAGCAGTGTCAGGAGCGGAAGGACCTCCGTTACCTGGCAGGAGAGCCCCTGGTACCCAGGGGGGCAGTGGCACCGCTCCACCTCCAGGGCCTGGGCCAGGCCACTGTATCTGGGCACCGCCACCTCCAGGCTGAGGTCAAAGATGCTGGAGGAGCGCATCTCGCTGGAGTAGGAGGCCCGTACCAGCACGTCAGCCAGGTCTGCCAGCACCATCATCAGGTGCTCGCGGGTGGCGGGCATGCCGTCCGGCCGCCGCCAGTGCTCCTGCAGCAGAGGACGGTGTGTGGGTCATGGTCTGGCAGAGCCAGCCTTTACCTGCGTACGGTCTGGGACACAGGGCTGGCTAATTGTGCCAAGGCCCGCCTACTTGACAGGAGAGGCAATTTGATTGACATGACGACCAACCACTCGGTGACCAAGTCGGAGGTTAAACTTACACTGAGCAATTTGGTGGTGAAAATAAATGACAAGTCTGGCTGAATAAGTAAGCTTACCGTATATGTATCATACGTTTAGCACAAGAAGCTAATGGATGTTAGAGGTTGAGACTGGGTGGGTTATAACTTGATATACTGTACATACAGCACAGTTGGATTAGATCCTTTGTTACCATGACGATAAAGGCAAATTATATGTTATAGAATACATCAGTGGAAAGGGGACTTATTCCCCTTCATGCAGACTACAATGTGTTTAAGGCCATGAATGGTAGATTGGCTCAGCCTCCTCAGCAAAATGTCAACACGCCCACTTAAGAGACTGGAACTTTCCATTTTGCTCCCATAGGAATGCATTACATTTCTCTCTTTGTTAGTATTCTATTTGGTGCAACGGCAACAGTGCCTTTGAAGGAAATACATCAAGATATTTCATTTATTATGTTGATGTAAGCCTCAAAATGCATCCCACTAATGTGCATGCTAGTTTCTGGTTAAGAGATGCCTTGAGGTGGTTTTGATCATAACACTATTTAGAGGGACTCACCTCTCTAAAGACAATCTCAAACTGTTTGGTCTGCCTGGAGCCCTGCTGTCTGGTCCAGGGCTGGAAAGCCACCAGGGTGATGTCATTACCCTAGAGGACCAATCACAGGTGAGAAGAAGGTTAGAACGAACGTTAACGAAAACAGCAGTGCGAGGAAGCGGCGTTAGTGCGCACTCACAATAATCTGAAGGTCGGCGTCGTCCAAGAGGGTTCCCCTTGAACCAGCGACGTAGGAGATGGTGTACTTAAGTTTACCGCCGTAAGAGACCACCTGATTGGGTGAAAGAGATTATAGGTCAATGGTAGCATTGCATGTAATGCAAAGAAGCTTGTTTTGACACCAGGTCAGGACTGTGATGCAATGCGCCTCAATTCATATGTTGGCACTCCAGCAGTATTTCCCTAGTTTGCAAAGCTTTGAGAGAAATAAAAATAAAGTCAAAACATACGTTCAATCAAAATGTTGGTAAATGTTGTTTAATGGTAAAAAGCTGTGATGACTAAGCGTTTCATACCACAAAGTAATGAATGCACTTTAGTTCACATTTTCCAATTAGCTGATCCCAGACCTTGGAAAATGATGAGTCAAAGACAGTGGCCAGTTTGATTTAATGAAATAAACAGACTCCACTGGGAGTTTAAAACGCCACCTTTCCTTTTTAGAATGCTGTGGGGAGGGGCCTCAGTTGGCACGTTACCTTGTCCCCGGTGAACTGTTTGGGGAGCTGCCAGTACAGCAGTTCGTCCCGATGCAAGCTGAAACCTTTGTAGACCAATGCGTACTGAGAGGCAGGAGGGAGGAGAGAGAGAGGCTCGAGCCAGAAAGAGAGAGAGAGAGAGAGAGAGAGAGAGAGAGAGAGAGAGAGAGAGAGAGGGGGGGCGAGAGAGAGAGAGAGAGTGAGAGGGGGCGAGAGACTTCAACAGGAAGAGAGAAGCAGAGCAAGCAGGCAAACGCAGCGAAGAGAAATGTCTGAGGGTCCACTGAACAAACCACACTAGTGTTGCGTACATGCTCTGTGCTGGTGTTGCCATTTAACTACATCGACTCTACCCAGCTCTCTCTCTCTCACAGCATGCATCTGACAACCACAACACTCAACAGAGGGGAAATGGCATGTTGTCATGTGTGTCAGTGAAGGCTTTGTTCCAGAGGACAGCCAGTGGTGTAATTACACAAAGCCATCCAGGGTGAACCCGATGTTACACTCACGTTGTCAATTACAGAGCAACACCTTAAAAGTCCCTTAGTGGATGCTATTTGCTGTGACAAAATGCCACCCCTGGAGAAGAGGGAACATGCTACAGCTTTCCTGAACAACACTCCTCCTTCTGCGGGAAAGTCAAATACAATCCAGGTTAGTTATCTCCACGGTGCGTCGGCATGGTGATGGATTACAGTACTAAAACTTAACTGCCTTGCACAATCTGAGGCCAATCAGTTGTTAATTAACTTCAAAGCCATGGAATCACAGGGAGGGTGGTACATTCCTGTCGGGTGTGTGTAGGTGGTTGTGCATGTGCATGCACGCGTGCTTATGTGTGTGTGTGTGTGTGTGTGTGAGAGGATAAAGGCACGGGACAGGCTGCCAGTGAGTCAGTCATCCACTCCACTCCAGGCAGCCGTGCGTCTCACAATACGTCCAACCTTGCCGCCGGCCCCAGCAGCACTGCCCGGGGTCTTGCTCACTGTACTCCTCTGCAACGTCTATCAGAGTGGACACACCCGGTCAGGAACACAAAGCAAAGGCTCCCCCTCCCTCTCCCCCCCTCTCCCTAGCATACCTTGGGGCGGGCAGGGGGGTGCCCGCCAGGCCTGACCAGAGAGGAGATACTCGCCGGAGCGGAGGCCGGGGCGGGGTCACGCAAAGACCACCGCGAGGAGTGGGAAGGGAACCGAGAGGGGCGGGAGGAGGACGAGGAGGGGGAGCTCAGGAGACGGAAGGAGCGGGAGCGGGGGGGATGCGGTGGGGCGGGGGGGAGCGGCGGAGCGGAGAAGTTGGACAGGATTGCCCACACCTGGTCGTCCAGGTGTCTGAATTCACCCTGTGAGGGTGAGGGGGGGGAAGGGGAACGAGGACAACCGGGGGTTAGTGTGAGACTCAGCGGGGGGAGCTCACACGGAAGTATAAACCACGCCTCTATACACCCTTTTATTGTACAGCGCCTGTCACACACAGGGCAAACAAACGCAAAATACTACAGGTACAGGCATAATAAAGCAGGGCACAATAAAGCTGTAGAATTGACTAGACATATAGGACGACCTTCACATACAGGAACCTGTGGACATGCAGGGCAAACAGGTGTGTATCACTCTATAGGAATGTTGAGATACATAAACACACATCGAGCCTCTTGATCTTCTAAAGAAAGATTTACAAGTCTACGCAAGTCAGTTTAAACTGCTTCTAAACACACATGCACACGCGCACACGCACACCTCTTCATAAGACAATGGACTTGTTATTGTGCATGCTTTCAATCCATGATACGGAACCTAAAACCGTGCATTATCAAACGACGGTCAAAAACACTCACTGGGGTTACATTAAAGGTGCTACATGTAATATGTTTAGTTTAAACCATAAAAAAACAATCAAAATGATCAAAAGAGGTGCAAGAATTATCAGTTTGATATGTCAAATTCCTCTATGTACTGCGTTGTAGAGCTATTTTCTGAAATTAACAGATTATTCCGGCCCGTAACCTTGTAAAACCACTTTGTACCTCATGGGGCAAGGCAAGTCACTAGCTTACAAGCAACAGAAGAAACTTGTGTGCGCAGAGGAATCGTGCCCTGATCGTGCCTGAGATCTACTGCCTGCTTGCATCCTGTTGCTTTACTGTTCTAAGTAAATTAAAAATATTTCTTTCCACGAGTGCGGATTGCATAAGGACCTGAAGTACATCTGAATTAATTAACCTATAGGCTAATATAATCAATGCAGGATATAGGCTATAAAAAATATTGTACATGAATCTGTTAATTACACATAACATTGTTCTAGTGAAACTATAGCCTAGTCTATTCATACAAGATGCAGTTACAGCCCGATCGATATGCCTCGGAATGCGCCAATGCAATGGAGTGAATTTACGTAAATAGCTTACGTTTGCTGCCTCAGACGCATTACACTTGCCTGCAAACCATAGCCTATACCAGGGGTCAGCAACCTTTTTGATATGAAGTGCCCTTTTCCAAATTTCTTGTTAATCAGTGTGCCATATACAAGGCCTAAGTTTAATTATGA